>ONZH01028448.1:0-100707 GCA_900303285.1 Rhinella marina | reverse complement strand
AATCAGTCATGTATATATATTACAATGTGCACTGTGAAGGTAATGAATGCACACTTGCTGTAAATGCTATGGGTGTGAGCGGCTGTCAAGGTACCGTATTTTTCGCCCTATAAGATGCACCGGCCCGTAAGACACACTAGGTTTTAGAGGAGACCAGTAAGAAAAAAATATTTTTCATTAGACCTCAAGGTCAAATCACCAGTCAGACCCCCAATGTTAATCAGACCTTAGCTGACAGCCCCAATCAGACTCCAAATGTTAATAAGACCCCAACAAGACCTCAGATCAGACCCCCAAGTAAATGACCCCCTATCAGACCTCAGATAAGAGCCCCATGCCTCTCATCAGCTCCCATATGCCTTTCATCAGCCCCCAAATGCCTCTCATAAGTCCCTGTTGCCTAATATCATACCCCATTGCCTAATATCAGTCCCCATTGGCTCTCATATTAGCCACCGGCAGCACCCATTGCCTCGTATCAGCCCCCAGTAGCCCTATTGCCTCTCATGTTATCCCCCAGGAGCCCCTTTGCCTCTGATCAGCCACTTGTCTCACGTCAGCCCCCTTTGCCTCAGATCAGCCCCCCCAGCAGCCCCTTTGCCTCAGGTCAGCCCCCAGTACCTCATATTTAATAAAATAAAAAAGCCACTTACCTCTCCTGCTCCAGAAACCGCCGCTCTTCTCCTCCAGCGCAATCCTCTTCTTCCTGCTATCAGCATGAGGTCACAGAGCACCTTCACGCTGTGTGCAGCACAGTACAGCCAACAACAGAGGACCAGGAAGCGGTAAGTACAGAGCCTTCACCGCTTCCTGGTCCTCCAGTGCTAATGAGGACTCTTCCATAATGCATAATGTTTATTGCGGAATCTGAGATGGAGGCCCAACGCAAATGTGACCAAGCCCTAAGGCCTCATGTACATGGCCGGATAATGGCTCAGTAAACCAACCAGATCCATAGACTTCTATGGGGCTTTACTGTACATCCTTGTACAGATTTTTTTTGTAAATTCCATACAAATACAACAAAAAATGCCCCAATGAATGCCATATTACAGAACTATTCCCCTCTAGAAGAACTGCTTTTAGCAAAGAATGTTTCTGACATATAGCGGTGCATTAAGCACATACTGTGGTGCACAGAGTCCCTTTGGCTCCTCCTAGTGCGGAGATGTAGGGGACTCCACGTGCCACTCGTACAGCCTCCTGCACACACCCCTGCTGTGTGTATGGGGATGTATCCTATATTTGCCCATTCTAATAGCTGCAGCTGAGAGATTTAGATATTATTACTGCGACATGAATATTTAATATTATATACATTTACTCTAATACTTTGTAAAACCTCTGAGTGTTATATTGAGCTTTACCAATTATTGGGGGTTAGTTATATCCGATACAGTGGTTTATTATCAGGCTACTAGCATTTTTGCTGGATCCGGCAGTGTTCAGCAAAAACGCTTCCGTTACTGATAATACAACCATCTGCATTCGTTATGAACGAATCCGGTTGTATTATCTTTAACATATTATCCGTCATGAACTCCCTTGAAAGTCAATGGGGGACGTATCTGTTTTCTATTGTGTCAGAGAAAACGGATCCGTCCCCATTGACTTGCATTGTGGGTCATGACACATCTCTCTTGCTCCACATCCCATGACAGATAGAAAACCGCAGCATGCTGTGCCCTCCTGTATGGGAACGCAATGAAACAGAACGGAATGCATTTTGGAGCACTCTGTTTTGTTCAGTTATGTTTTGTCCCAACTGACAATGAATGGGGACAAAACGAAAGTTTTTTTTCCGGTATTGAGACCCTATGACGGATCTCAATACCAGAAAATAGAAACGCTAGTGTGAAAGTAGCCTTTCCTGATCCTTCTCTCCCCTGACATTATCTATCGGGGAAGAGTCAGAAGCTTCCCATATATGATTGATGGTTTGCCAAACCTTCAGTTCTCAGAGTGTTCGGCCAACTATACACTAATATGTATGGGAACCTTTAGACAGTCTAAACACGCACCAGGTTTATCATGGTGGCTCAGGCTGGGTGATGAATTTGGTGCTTGGTTGGTTTACTTTGTGACAGAATTTTATCGCAATATGGCGCACGAATAGGTTACACCTTTTCTTGCTAAGACACTCCCTGTGTCTGTTAAGGCACACCCTCTTAGTAAGCTAGGCATAGTTTTTTTTGTTTTTGTTTTTTTTTTGTATGGCTATTTCTTGTGTAAATTATTGTCAATGTATTTGGCTGTGGCTGGACCTACCCTTCACTCTAAGTCCCACCCATTTAAGTAAAAATTATGAAAGCGGCATAGAAACACAAAACAGGTGAACATTTTTGCCTGAAACTGTCACTAATGGCTTCCAAAATACCCCTCCCTCTCCCATTGTGTTCTAACCAAGTTCTAACAGAATTTTTATTTATTCAGGTATAACATAATTCCTCAAAATCCAGATAATCTAGGATTTTACACCAAGTGAAAAATTGCCGATAATCCAGACTATATTGCTGCTTTCACACAAATGTATTTGCAGTCTGTATATGGCCTGGAGTTTATGTACCTGGCTGTTCTCATAGGCTTATAATTTCCATCAGTATTTGAAATCCACAGCATGTCTGAGTTTTGTGTATATTTGTTTTTAAATACACACATTACAGTCCATGGAGTGCATAAAAATTCTGTAAGGAAGGAATATGCATATAAATCCTGAAGTACTACTGATGACAATACTGATGGTACATCATCCGGAATCTATGCGTATTACAGAGCCAGAATACGGGCAGATTACAATGCACTCATGTGAAAGCAGTCTATGACAATTTGTTACCAGATCCTGCAGACAAAACTGTTTTTTCTTTTCAGACCCGACCTGTTTCCTTCACTGTTCATGCTGTGGTGACCACATCAGATTTGGAAATCAGTCCAAAAGAAGTGAATTTTGGTCACTGTACCATCTATGAAGCAGTTCAGGCTTCCATTCAACTTTCAAACAAGTCCATTCTGCCCCAAGAATTTGGTTTTATGGGCATTCCAGAGGTATGTGTACAAAGTATATGGACTAGCACAAGCATATGTGGGATCTTAAAGGGTTGACCCATCTGGGACATTGGTGACATATCGTTAAAATATGCCATCAATGTCAGATAGGTGCGGGTCCTATATCTGGGACCTTCTCCTATCTCCAGAATGGGGACCCCAAAATGAAGGAGAGCACACCGCTCTTGTGCCCTCTACTCACCATTCATCGTTATGGGAATTCCAAAAATAGCCAGGCGCAGTTTTCAGAAGTCCTAAAGTGGTGAATGGAGAGCACACAACGAAAGCGTGGCCACCTCTCCATTCATCATTATGGATCTGCTGCAAATAGCCTTGTCGGCACTCGGCTATTTACAGATCTCCCATAGTAGTGAATGGAAGTTGGCCGCATATGAGCCGCTGCTCTCTGTTCACTTTGGGGGGGCCTGTTCTCTGGAGGTGGGACCTGCACCCATCTGACATTGCTGATATATCATAGCGGATATGTCCCAGATGATTATCTGCTTTAGTTTGTTGCTCCATATTTTTTATAGTGAATGTTTCCTGTACCAACAAGTAAACCGGTCAGACCAGGAGTAAATGGTTAGCTTTACTGTAGATTTGAAGGAGTGTGTTCAAATATATAAAACTTGCACCAGAATCCTATGTCTCTGTGTAGGAATTCAGTGGACATGTGGTAAATCTTAAAGGCTGACACTATTAATAAACATGCCCCAATAGGTCTTGATATTAGTATTCTGGTATTGACATTGTTAATTATTGAGTACTAGGCTATCAGTATTACAATGTGAAAATCAGCAGAAATGTAAGCAGACGAATGAGCTGAAAATTTAATTATGTTCAGATCTGATCTGCTGCACAATAAACTAAATATATCAAATCCCATAAAAGAAATGGAAACCAACAGAAAGAAGTTATATTTCCGGGCACTAACCATCAAGGTTTGCTGATATGCATGAATTTTACAGACGGTCATGGACTTTTTTTTTAAACCTACTGTACCAGAAATGTTTAAAAAAAAAAACTATTTGTCTACAATGAAAATGTGAAATACGTTGTTTAACGTGTTCAATGCTGGCATACTGTATGATCACTTGAATTTGCAGGCTTAAAAAGGTCACTGAATTTTCATAAAATTTTAGATTTTTGTCGTAGAGAGTCAGACTGGGAGTCGACACCCCATCAATCTGATTTTGATCACCTATCCTGAGGATAGGTCATCAGTATACTTGCCCTGCACAACCCCTTTAACTGAAAAAAATGTGGTGTGAAAGAGCCCTAGTTCTATTATTGAGGCTATGTCCACATTTATGCCTTGGATAGAAGACTGATGTATACTACTCTATAAAGATGCAATGGTACAGTATATTTCAATCATAGGACCCTACTGTAAAATCATAAAAAAACATATTCATTATTATACCTTTTGTTTTTTACTATGCCTTTGCATGAAGTGGTCTAATGTACTGTACTATTCCTTACGGAATAAAAATGTATGCTGACACAGCCAGATCTGACGTATGAGTTGCATTGGTTTTATGGAGCTCTATGGATACGTTTTACATGGGTGCAAAAATGAACAAAATGTTGTACAGGTAATGTGAACTCGCTCTTAGTAATTCAATTTAAAGTAACCAATGTTAAAGGGGTTATCCAATCCTATAAAAAGCCTCCCAATATGCCGGGCCCACCCACGCTGATTCTGCTTACCTGGGTCCCTGCTCCCTGGCCGCTCCTGGTCCCTACACCGCCACTGCTACTACTCCCGGTGCACAGATGAAAACATCCGGTGTCGGTGCAGAGCAGCCCATGGCAGGCGGGAACGGGGACAATCGAGGGTGACGCTAGGGAGGCTTGTCCCTGTCCCCGCCTGCCATTGGTTGCTCCCCCGCGACACTGGATGTTTTCATCTGCACAGCGGGAGACGCAGCAGTGGCAGTGCGGGGACCAGGAGCGGGGACTCAGGTAAATATATTCAGCGTGGGGGGCCTAGCATATTGGGGGGCTTTTTATAGAATAGGATAACCTCTTTAATATAATAGCTTTATCAATTAAATATTGTTTTTAAACATGATATGAATGAAGAGGTTGAAGTTGGCTTACAATAAGGGTGGGTTCACATCACGTTTTATGCCTCCGTCTGACGTATACATTACAAAATAAAGAAGACAAAAAACGCAACACACCACATTCTTGCATCCTGCACAGTCCGCTAAAAAAAAAAATACATTTTTTTTTTTTTACAATGGAACTCTATGGTGAACGGATGCCACTGTATGACATCAGTCTGAGGCATCCATTTAACATAACCAATTTTCGTATTCTTTAAAAGGATGGGAAACACATGAGCGAACCCACCCTAAATTGGTATTTTTTATAAATTCTACTGTGCCCACTTTGTGGAAAATTGACAAGTAGGTGTATTTGGCTGGGAGATAAAGCAGATTGCATTTGTCAGGTGGATCTTTCTTTTGATTTGTAGTATGTAGATATTCAGCCAAATGACGGCTTTGGAACAATTCTTCCCTTGGAAACAATTACACTGGATGTAATACTGAAGGCGCCAAAAGCTGGAGAATATCATTTTGACCTCACTTGCAAATCGGCCATTAATAGGTAAGTGGAAATTGTTTTGTTTGGATATTGTCATAAAAATAGAATTGCCCACATTATTGTTAATTGGAAATCCATGTCTGTAAATGATTTTACATGATGTTATTCAGATTTTCCTGGCAGTTTTGTGACCTTGTCTTATGACCTGCAGTATTCAGCACAATTGCACCGATTCAGTTATTTCCTTTCCTATTAAGTACAATAGAATTTGACTCAGCCAAGGTTACCATTGGATTTTCTTTGTTCAGAGTGTCAGATAATCTCCAGATTCTGATAATTCAGCATTCGGTTCCAGCATAGCATTTCATGATAATTTGGAATTTCTAAAGGTGTGAACCAAATATGTGGCCTTGTTCTACACGTAAAGCTTATTTGTGTTATAATAAAAGTTATACAACTTTCTAATACATTTTTGTATCAGTTCCTGTATTATAGACCTCTGCTTAGTCCAGTGAATAGGAATGTTCTTGTTTTCCCCCAGAGCTCTGTCTGATCATGTCCCAGCCAGCACACTTTACCTCCGGGAATTAAGAAAATGAAAATACCTAAATATTACTTTATTATAAATATATTCCCAAATATCTTTCATTAGTCATAATGCCTCATTTTGTCTGAAATAAAGAGAAATAAGAGAAATAAAATGGCCGCCGTCCTACTAGTACACACAAAGCCTGTCCTAATCACACAGCAGGACACAGCCACATCCCCACCTCCTTTCTGCTCTTCATGTCTCCTCCTCAACTCCATTCCCACAGAGATTCAGATGAAGATCGTATCACCTGTATTCAGGATCATAATTAGAAACATAGAAGATTGACGGCAGAAAAAGACCACCTGGTCCATCTAGTCTGCCCTTTTATTATCCTTTTATTGTTATCTTAGGATAGATACATGTTTATCCCAGACATGTTTAAATTCAGTTACTGTGGATGTATCAACCACCTCTGCTAGAAGTTTGTTCCAAGCTTCTACTACTCTTTCAGTGAAGTAATATTTTCTAATGTTGTTCTTGATTTTTCCCCCAACTAACCTCAGATTGTTTCCCCTTGTTCTTGTGTTCTGTTTCTTATTAATAACCCTTCCCTCCTGAACTTTATTCAGTCCTTTAACATATTTAAATGTTTCAATCATGTCCCCCCTTTCTCTTCTTTCCTCCATACTATACATATTAAGAACATATTAAGAGTCTTTCTTGATAAGTTCTATGCTTTAGACCTTCCACCATTTTTGTAGCTCTTCTTTGGACCTGTTCTATTTTAGCAATATCCTTTTGCAGGTGAGGTCTCCAGAATTGAACCCAGTATTCCAGATGTGGTCTCACTAGAGCTCTATACAGAGGGATCACAATCTCCCTCTTTCTGCTTGTTAGACCTCTAGCTATGCAGCCAAGCATACGATTTGCTTTCCCTACCGCCTGGTTGCATTGGTTACTCATTTTGAGGCTGTCAGAGATGACTACCCCCAAATCCTTCTCTTCTGAGGTCTTTGTTAGCACAGAAATGCCAATACGATAATTCCTGACAAGTAGAGCAGAGAGGAGGATGAGGCAGCTCTTTACTTCAGTGTTGTGAAGTAACTTGTCCTCCTGTGTGATTAGGACAGGTTCTGTGTGTACTAATAGATTTGCGGCCATTTTATTTCTCCTAATGATTGCTCCCCAGACAAAATGAGCCATTATAACTAATGAAAGGTATTTGGGAATATATATATCATAAAGTAATATTGGAGTATTTTCATTTTCTTAATTCCTGGAGAACCCCTTTAAAAGTGAGACACAGCCTCTTTAAACAGTTGATTGGCAGAGATGCAGGGAGTCAGACCCCTACTGATCAGATATTGATGATCTATCTTTAGGATAGGTCCTGAGGTTTAAACACTCGGGCAACCCCTTTAAGTTTGTCTCATACACTTTATACCCTTTATACTTGTAGACATGTTTCTTACTGTGGTATGGGATACAGTGGGGACACTGTGTGCCTTGTGTTTCATAAGAAATGTTGGGTGTGTCCTTGATTTGCTGTTCAGCTGTCCAGGAATAATTGCTGAGGAGGCTGGCAACCCTGTTTAACTAATATATTAACATTTAACCACATTCTCAGTTGTTGTTTTGTTTTCAGGCAGTTCACGATCTCTTGTAAAGCCATTGGTGTCCATCCACCTCTGGAGCTCTCTCATTCCTTGGTTCAGTTCCCTGCCACAGCTTTAAATGACACCTCCACTGCAACCATATATGTTGTCAATTCACATACAAGTTCTAATGAGTTCACACATCCCGTACCAAGGATTGGTAAGGGTGAGATTGCACCAGTTGGGCCTACTTCTTTTCAGTTCCAGTTGCCTGAAGATTCTCCCATCACCATATCACCATCGGTTGGAACAGTTTTTCCTGGAAAGGTAAATAACAGTATCAGGGTCATTTTTCATTTTTATAGAAACGTTATACTGTTCATGGAAGCATAGTCATAGCATGTTAGTGCTACTACACTATACACATACTGTAAGATAAACAGCTATCTTTCCCAATCCCTATGTTTTTTCATATGCAAATGAGCAGTTCAAGCACCAGGAGGCGGGGCTGAATCTTTTGAGCACTGCTGTGTAACACCTCCTGTGCTCTGCACACCCGTATAAAAACGTAACGGAAGACATACGGAAAGTCTTCCATAGTTTTCCGCAATTTTGCGGACCCATTGACTTTAATGGGGCTACGGACGTGATTTTGCGGGCAAGTATAGGACATGTTTTATTTTTTTTTGCGGGGGAACTTCCATGGGATGTGGAATGCACACGGTGTGCATTCCGCATTTTTTTCTCCTATGGAAAAATGAATGGGTCCGTATGGTTCCGCATCTTATCCGCAAAAATGCGGATACGATCCTGAAATGTACATACGGTCGTGTGAATGGGGCCTAACAGAGCTGTATCCTAGAGCTGTGTGCTAGGAAGTAAATATCATATACTCTATGTACTATAGCTTCACCACACTGAGATCTGCTCAGAAAGCTAATCTGCATATTACTGCTTTATTCACAGGCACAATATATGATTATACAGACACCAGTCATATGTGTTAGCTTATAAGCATAGAAAAAACATGCATCTATGGATGGATATGCTCTAGTTCAGTGGTTAAAGGAAATCTGTCACCAGGATAATCGCTATTGAAGTAAAGCCATGGTCTAATAGCATTTAGTACCTTATTTCCAGATGTGCCTTTGTTTCAGCAATAAATGTTTTCTATCTTCTGAAAATAAATCTAGTTTATTTGATATGCTAATGAGCCAGTAAGGTGCCCAGAGGGGCGTGATTCTTGCAGGAAGGAGCCCAGGCACGCCTCCTGCTAGTGCCCAAGCCCACCCTCATACTGGGAGCAAGGAAAAGGGGGCAGAGTTATGGCTTGAATGTGATGTAGAGTGACACCTCTCTGGGCACCTTACTGGCTCATTAGCATACCAAATAAACTGGATTTTCAGAAGATGAAATAAAGGCACATCTGGAAATAAGGTACTAAGTGCTATTAGGCTATGGCTTTACTTAGCGATTATCCTGGTGACAGATTTCCTTTAAGTGATTGGTTTTGTATGTTTGAATCTTGGGAGAGACCTTGAAGTTTTTTTCTTCCACATTTATCCCATAAGAAAAGTCTATGTCCTTGTCATATATTTTAATCATGTTTTTAAAAAAATGTCCTAAATGCCCTAAAAATAGTTTTTCTAATAAACTTTTATTGATTTTGACTTTTTACTTTGCTGCTCCTACCTGTGCCCCCCAAGGTTTGCTAAATCCTGGCATAGCACATGGGTACCCCGTAACAATGTTCCTGCTTCGCTAAGCTAAAAGCTTACATTCAGGACACTTAGTGAAGCAGGCACAGAGAGGAGACCTCTCCACTCAGTTAATCCTGGTCATGGTTACAGAGTACCCATGTGCTATGCCAGCATTTAGTAAACCTTTGGGGGAAGGGGGCACAGGCAGAAGCATCAATGTGCGCTTCTGCCCGTACTCTGTTCTCTGCAGCCCCATTCATACAGTTTGCGATGTTGAGAATAGTGAATTTAAATCAGGGCTTTAGGGGAAATATCTTCAGTAAAAAGTAAAAATCAATAAATAACGTAGATTACAAGAATAATTTTTTTGGGCATTTGGGACATTTGAAAAAAAAAACTTGATCAAAAGTTTAGTTACTCTTTAAATAAAAGAAAAAAATAACAGAAAGAAAACTTATGTCTCACCTGGGATCTCCACATGCACGGTAGACCACTATACCACCAAGCTATAACATCACCACTTATAGAAGCATGTTTTTTTCTAAGCTTATAAGCTAACATATATTACTGATGTCTTTCTAGTTATATATTGTCCGTGAATAAAGTAGTAATATGTAGATCAGGTTTCTGGGCAGATCTCAGTTTGGTGAAGCTATAGTACATACAGTATATTATATTGCTAACACACAGCTGTTGGACAGGGCTCTGCCCTCAGCGCGCTGTCTAGCCCTGTCAATCAACCGGAGCAGGGTGTGTACAGAGCACAGGGGGTGTAACTTAGCAGTGCTCAAAGGATTCAGCCTCACCTCCTGGTGCTCGAATTTCTCATTTGAATATGAATAAAACATAGATATCTCTGCAGCTGTTTATCATACAGACAAAATCAGCATGATGAGCCCTACCAGACAGTATGACTAGTTTAATAGGGTTCATCCTGGTGACAGATCCTCTTTAACATGAATACTGCATCCGTTTATAGTACACATAACACCAGGGTCAATTAATTCTCTGAATCTATAGTGAGCCAGAGACTTAACTTTTATTACATTGTTGGTTGTCTATTTTGGGATAGTCTCCTCTCAAATAACAGTTTTGACCTATATTTCATCTGTTCCAGAGGTGCATGATCCAGGTATCCTTTAAACCAATTCTTCTGGATCAGGAAATTAGAGAGGAAGCTGTGCGGATGGTTCGGCGAGCATTCGAAACAAAGGCACTTCTAGACAAGCCAGCGGAGCCGGCAGCGGAAAGTGAAAACCTGGTTTGTATACCTTAATCTGTAGTCTATAAAAAGCCATGACCTCACACCTTCTTTTATTTAGTGCCTTGAATAAGTTCCTTTGCCAGTACAAACCAGTGCCTCACTTCTTTCCCACATTTATGTGTTGTCCCTTGGCCATAAGCATTTTGTTTCTAAAAGGTAGGAAATAAGCGTCCACCAGACATAATATGATATGACTAGGAGAATCCAATCAGTCACATCCTTGTTATATGGGTATGTAATCCATATAAATGAAAAGATAATTATCATCTTTAGTTAGTCTTTATTCAAATAAAGGGGTTGTCCGGCCACTTATACCACTTGAAATGGTGCTCACCTTAACGATCCCCTGCTGCTCCCGTTCGACGCCACAGAGATGACAATCCAGCAAAAATATGTGACTGGTGGGGAATCGGAAAGTGGGGGGATCAATCAGGGGAGTATTAATTTATTACATTTTAAAGACATAGGGGGTGAAGATACCTCAATAACAAATAGACCTACAAAATATAATGCAGGTCAGAGAATATTTTCGTACATATCTCAAGCAGATACAGTACTGCATCTGAGGAAGAGGCTAGATGAGCTTGGACAAATGTTATGAAGAACTGCTAGTTAGGCTACTTCCGCACCAGCGCTTTTGCTGGATCCGTCAGGGATCAGCAAAAAACGCTTCAGTCAAGATAAAACAACCATCTGCATCCGTTATGAACGGATCCAGTTGTATTATCTTTACCAAAGCGATGACAGATCCATCTCTAAAACCATTGCAAGTCAATGGGTGCCGGATCCGTTTTCTTTTGTGAAAACAGATCCGTCTCCATTGACTTACATTGTGAGTCATGAAGGATCCGTCTTGCTCCGCATACCAGGACGTACTCAAAAACTCTGCTTGCTGCACTTTTGTGTGTGTAATGGGAACATAATGAAACGGAACGGAACCTTCAGTTCAGTTTTGTCCCCATTGACACTGAATGGAGACAAAACTGCTGCAGCCTACTATTGCAGCGGGTACCGGGGAATGGAGTAAGTAAGTATGTATAATCTACAAGAGGGGCACGGGCATTGGGGGTCATTATAGGGGTTAACCCCTTTAAAGACATAGGTGGAAAACATTACATACACCGCTACAGAACATACATGGTAATACAGCGCCACATACCTCTTACTATTAATCATGTTCCCCATAGGCCCCAATTCTAATACTACTCTTTATATAGAGAACACCCTATACACACACCACATTACATAGATGACACCCTATACACACCTTACTATATAGATGACATCCTACACACACACTCCACTATATAGATGACACCCTATACACACACCACACGCACTATACAGAGGACACCCTATACACACACAAACCGCACTATACAGAGGACACCCTATACACACACACCGCACTATATAGAGGACACCCCATACACACACACACACCGCACTATACAGAGGACACCCCTATACACACACACACCGCACTATACAGAGGACACCCTATACACACACCGCACTATACAGAGGACACCCTATACACACACACACACCGCACTATGCAGAGGACACCCTATACACACACCGCGCAGGACACCCTATACCACACTATACAGGACACCCTATACACACACCGCACTATACAGAGGACTCTATACACCACACAACCGCACTATGCAGAGGACACCCTATACACACACACACCGCACTATGCAGAGGACACCCTATACCACACACACACTATACAGAGGACACTATACAGAGGACACCTATACACACACACCTGCACTATACAGGGACACCCTATACACACACACACCGCACTATGCAGAGACCCTATACACACACACACGCACTATGCAGAGGACACCCTACACAACACTACTATACAGAGAACACCCACACACACCGCACTATACAGGACCTATTACCCCGGCACATACTACTAGAGGAACCCTATACACACACACACCGCACTATGGCACGAGGGACACCCCTATACACACACACACCGCACTATGCAGAGGACCACCCTATACACACACCGCACTATACATGAGGACACCCATACACACCACCGCCACTATACAGAGGACCACCCTATACACACACACACCCGGCACTATGCAGAGGACACCTATACCACACAGTTCAACCGCACCTATGCAGAGACACCCTATACACCACAGGTCGCACTATACAGATGGACACCCCTATACAAACACACATTACCGCACTATGCAGAGAGAGGGCAACCCTATACACACAACCACTTCTACTATTACAGAGGACACCCTATTACACCACACGCACCCTGCACTATATGGATGACACCCTATACGACACACCCACCCTGCACTATATGGATGACACCCTATACACACACGCACAGCACTATAACAGAGGACAACCCCATACACACACACACCGCACTATACAGAGGATACCCCTATACACACACACTCCATCTATATAGATGACACCCTATACACACACACACACACACCACACTATACAGAGGACACAGTCCACTATATAGATGACACCCTATACACACACACACTGCACTATACAGAGGACACCCTATATTCACACACCGCACTATACAAAGGACACCCTATACACACACACACCGCACTATACAGAGGACACCCTATACACACACACCGCACTATACAGAGGACACCCTATTACACACCCACCCTGCACTATATGGATGACACCCTATGTACACACACACCGAACTATATAGATGACACCCTATATACACACACAATGCACTATATAGATGACACTCTATATACTGACACAGTGCACTATACAGAGAACACTCTATACACACACCGCACTATAGATGACCCCATACACACATCACACATTGTATAGATGACCCCATACACACATCACACACATAGAGATGCCCCCTATACACACACACATAGATGACACTTACCCTCTCCACATGCAGTTCAGTCCTCCTCCTGTGCCCTGCTTGTCTGAAGGCCCTTGATCGATTGATTGTGACATCACCAAAGGTCCTACATGTTTTTTCTGTAAACCCTATGTAGAGCTTGTAGCCCCGCCCACTCTCCAGTCCTCGGCTCACTGCTGGATTGCTGGGGGGAGGGGCTTACTGCTGGCTCTGGAGGAATGGCATCTGGTGAAGGAGAAGGAACTGCACAGGCTGGCAGCGCTTCTCTCCTCTTGCAGACTAGTGAGCGCTTCCAATATGCACTGCATCTTATAAAACGAAAAATAGGTAATTAGCAGAGTACTTCTGGCAAGGGGGGCCCGGTCGCAATTGCGACCTCTGCGACCCCTATAGCTACGCAAGTGGCCATGGGCTGAAGGGAAGGGGTTAGGTTAAGAAATTGGCATTGGGGGGGGGGAGCACGCCTTTTCAGTTTTCGCCTCTGGCAGCAGAAAGGCTAGGTGCACCCCTGCTCACAGAGATTCATTGTATCGGGGCTGCAGATCGTTGTTCACACAGTACAATCTGCTGTCCAGAAACAATGATTTTAATATTATGCATCAGCAATGAATTGAACTGATTTGCTTGTTTATGGGTGATCCGCAGCACATTTACACAGGCTTATTATTGGGAATCAGCGTTCATAGTCATTTTTATTGTAAACGCACTATAATGAGTGTGTGCATGAGACCTTAGGGGTATTCCAGTTGGTTAAAGTTACCTCATATCCACAGGATAACTATCAGATTGGCCCCCCACCAATCACGAAAACTGGGTACCCCTCATGGCTTCATTCATTTCTATGGGAGTTGCAGAGATAGCTGCATACTCTGCTATGCTGTACATAGGGGATAGCTTTAACCAACCAGAATACCCCTTTAAAGATTCACATCTAAATACTGAATATTGCTCAGAAAATCCAGTCTAGCAGTTAGTAACTTTGACTTCATCATTCTTTATCTCTTGTTTTTTTATTACGCTGTTTTCTTTGTTTCATTGCACTGTACAGTAATGTCTAAAAAGTAATGACTGACATTTATAAGCAACCCGTCTGTTCACACAAATGGTTTACTTCATATTTCTCTGATATGACTGGGTAGAAGCATTGTCATACCTACTGAGAACTAACAAGATATATTGGCGGCAGCCCCTGAACCAGAGTTGTCAGCAGTCTATTTTTCTGGAGGCAGGAAATAACATGGGATTAATTAACATCACCCGGGAGGAGCAGGAATTATCATGACTTGTGCTGAATGTCTGAAAATTGTCACAACCATCTCTACACTGAATTCTAATAATTACTTTGATCTTAATCCTTGCTGCAGTTCAGTAAGTGTAATTCATTGCCACAATCTCTGTGTCAGATCTCCTCACATCTCTGCGGAGTTTTAGGTTGTGAATGTATAAAACTAAGTCTATTTCATACAGTCATGCTATGTTTAAGAAAATGCCATTTATCATGTAGAGAAAGTTAATACAAGGCACTTACTAATGTATTGTGATTGTCCATATTGCCTCCTTTGCTTGCTGGATTCATTTTTCCATCTCATTATACACCTCTTGTATCCATGGTTACGACCACCCTACAGTCCATCAGCGGTGGCCGTGCTTGTACACTGTAGGAAAAAGCACCAGCCTAAGTGAGCCCTCACAGTCTCAGTCACCAGAGAGGCCGGCATTTTTTCCTATAGTGTGCAAGCTCTACCACCGCTGATGGATAACCGTGGTCGTAACCATGGAAACGAGCAGTGTATAATGTGATGGAAAAATGGATCCAGCCAGCAAAGGAAGCAATATGGGTAACAACAATACATTAGTAAGTGCTTTGTATTATCTCTCTCGACAAGATAAATGTCACTTGCTGAAGTGACCCCTTTAAAGAGTTATACAAGGCTCTTACTAATGTATTGTGACTGTCCATATTGACCCATTTGCTGGCTTGATTCATTTTTCCATCACATTATACACTGCTCCTATCTGGGGATTACAACCACCCAGCAATCCAACAGCCGTGACCATGCTTGCACACTACAGGAAAAGACGCTTTTTCCTATACTGTGCAAGCACGACCACCACTGTTGGATTGCAGGGTGGACATAATCCCTGGATACGAGCAGTGTATAATGTGATGGAAAAATGAATGCAGCCAGCAAAGGAAACAATATGGACAATCACAATACATTAGTAAGTGCCTTGTATTAACTTTCTCTACATGTTAAATGCCATTTGCTGAAATGAGACAACCCCTTTAAGAGGTTGTCTGGAAATAAACATCAAGGCTTTCCTTCATGTGGGCATGCAGTAGCTAACATACTCAAGGCAAGACCTCAACAGACAGATGTATTATGGTTCGTATAGACTTCCATGGGTCATTACAGTTCCTCTGTATGTCTCTGATTTCATATTGAAATTGAAAGGCCCCAATAGATACTATAGTGTGGAGGAATTCTCTCCCTGACACATTCTGTGAACGGCACCCTGTACAGCACCATAAAATGGCACACAAAATTCCTATGACTCCTTAGTATAAACTTGTAGGACCTCTATATGCCCCCATTCAGCTTTAATGCACACGACTTTGCATGTACCCCTAGGCTAGTGATGGAAATCTGGAAACTCCATTCACTAGTATTCTATTGTATGGAGTCTGCACTGGAAATATAAAGCAGATCTGCCATATCTTAAAGGGGCTTTTCGAGATTTTGATACTGATGACCTATCCTCAGAATATGTCATCAGTATCTGATTGGTGGGGGTCTGACACCCAGGACCCCCAATCAGCTGTTTAAGAAGACACCAGCGCTCCTGTGAACGCCGCGGCCTTCTCCGGGCTTACCAAGTACAGCGCCGTACATTGTATAGTGGCTGTGCTGGGTATCACAGCTCGGCCCCATTTACTATCCTGAGGATAGGTCATCAGTATCAAAATCTCAGAAATAGCCTTTAATTAATGCCTTAAAGTCCGTTTCCTAAGAGCTAATCATTGGCCATGGGGCTGGGGTCCTTTTAGTTTTTGTGTGCATAAACTATTCTGCAGATGTAGTTTTCATATGGATTTCTTAGCTTTCTAATTAAGCATCAGTCGTGTTTGGATTTACATCTTAGGTCTAATAAGGCAGCAATCTCAAGTCAGGATCCCTTTGTACGTGTTTGACCCATTAAAAAATAAAAAGGCAGCCAGCCTAAAAATTCAGATTTAATTTGAACACTATAAACATGTTTTCAATAAACCAGAAAGACGATATAAAATATTCAGATTTGAATCCTCATTATTCTGTTTCAGAGCAAGAAGGAGAGAAGAGCCGTTTCCTCAAAGAAGGATAAGAGAAAACAACTTGCCTCTCCTAAGCAGGTTCAAAAGGAGAAGTCAGTGAAGTCGGCAGATCGTGCCCCGATGGAGTTACCCAAGATAGAAGATATCAAAGTGGAGTAAGAATGCCATCTATAGTACAAACGATAGCTGAGAAACAGAGAGGCAGGATCTACATATTATATGCTGTTGATTAAGCCTCACGCACAACTAGGACCTCCAGAGATCAGGTGTAATCTGTGAGGGGTTAATTTTTTTCTGCACCATTACTACAGGGAAAATTAAAGAGGACCTGTCACCGCTCCTGACATGCCTGTTTTAATAGCTTCATGCATTGGAGCGTCTGTTCTTATGGCTCTGTGTTGTGCCATTACTTTATTATTTCTACTAGAAGTTATGAATCAATTGCTAGCAGTCTGCAGTAAGGGTACAGAGGGGTGGTAACCAGTCGGGGGTGTGTACCTGCACAGACTCACTCTATCCAATCAGTTCTGCCATTGTCAGACTGTGCAGGTACACCCCCCAACTGGTTACCACCCCTCTGTACCCTTACTGCAGACTGCTAGCAAATCATTCATAACTTCTAGCAGGAATAATAGAGCAATGACACAACATAGATCCATAACAATAAATGTTCCAGAATTGTTATTACATGGGGAATGCATGAAGCTACTAAAACAGTCATGTCAGGAGTGGTGAGAGGTCCTCTTTAAGAGTTATAAGGTTCCCAGTCCTGAACAACCATCTGTTAGCACAGAATTGCAAAACAGAGAGTTATAATATGGGGTTTCTAATCCAGAGAACCCCTGTAAAGGGAATCTGGCACCATGTCTTACCACCTCAAATTGCTGTAATACCCTTAAAAAGGTATTTCAGCTTTTAGATATGGATGACCTATCCTCCAGGTCATCAGTATCAGATCAGTGGTGTTCTGACACCCAATACCTCCACTGATCAGCTGATTCTGGCAGCTGATGGCGCCAGAAGCTAAGCAATGGATGGAGCTGGAAGCTGAAGGCTCCATCAGTTGTGTAGTGGCCATGGTGGTGTACTGGAGCTCAGCCTCCACTCAAGTAAATGATTGCTGAGCTGCAGTACACTGGCACGGCCATTACTCAATGAACACAGACTTCTGCCTCCAGCTCCATCCACTGTTTCCGCCATCAGCAGCTGCCAAAGATAGCTGATCCATGGGGAAGTTGGACTCCCTGACGTGATATTGATGAACTTTCAGTATGGAAAAAGTTGAAATACTCCATTTAATGGTGCTGAATTTTATATTCTCATTCACTCATATTCCCCTGCAATTTGCCCACAAAGTGTTCCTTCGCTCTACGCAGACAGCCAAATCAGCTGCTCTTCACTGCGCCACATAATGAATGTTTATGTCCTTCTCCACTTGGCCCACCCTACACACCACTCAGATCAGTCCTGGCTTGTTTAGTCAATCAAAGAGGATGAGTGGGGATCGATGCAGAAAATGAACATATTGAGAACTCCAAAGTTTGTGCAGTTCATTGAGGGGCTTTAGTATGTGCACAGATTGCAGCGCGGATAGCATGTGAGTAGACATGAGAAATAAAAGCAAAAACAAACAATGCAACGCCACTCTGCAAATACAAATGGCAAAGTAAATACAATAGTGCCATACTCACTATAGAAAATGTGCCAGTGCTAATGCTATGTTCATGAGATAAATGTGATCTTGGCAGATACATTTTGTACAGTTGCACTGTTTGTTTTTGCTTTTGTGCTTTCAGCAATGACGACCTGCACATTGGGATGTGCTGACTAACCCCCTTTTTTTTCAAATTGCAGTCTGCATTGGAGATGTGGTTGTCTCCATTGGTTATGCTCTCCTAACTAACCTGTCTCAGAAGCTGATTTTAATTAGCGCAGGTATAAAGCTGAAACCTGCTCTCCCTGTACTCATTATGGATTTTTCCACAGGAACAGCAGGCTGTGGTGGAAATTAAAAAATAACACAAAAAAAGACAGAAAACCTCTTTAATGTTCGTAGCACATTTTCTTGAAATATATGATACTAATTTTACTAATAAAACAGTGATATCATGCCATACCAGATACTAGTACTGTATGCATGAAGGCTGTGGTGGACTGCTATAAGCTCATATTTCAACGTTAGGCAGTAAGACTTTAATAGATTTGATATTTTTATGTGGGTTATGAGTTTAGTAAGGTCGACTTTTGATTTCTGAGGTTTTTTATCTTATTTATTTCAGCTCTGACGAGTATGCAGCTGCCAGAGTCTCCATCTACCAAAGGTTTATGGGAAAGTTTGAGAAGTATGTAATACCATGCTTCATTGCCAGCTGTGATGTCAGCAAAAGGAAAGCTGAAGAAAGTCTAAATTTCAGGTACAAACTTGAAAAGAAATACGCAGAGTGATTCCCATCACAAGAGCAGTAGTCAGGGGAGGGATGAAGTGGCTGTGAAGAAAAAGATGCAAATTTTCTCTAATAAGATACATTACAAAGTTTCTTATATTCATTTGTAGTATTAATTTGTGCTAAGTTTGTTGAAAAGGCAAACTTGTACCCTGTTGGATCTGAGATAACTATAGGCATTGCTGTACTCCTGATATTTATTGGCTAGCTGAAGTTAGTGCATCAAAGATATTGTAAGGGACAATGGATGTTGACCTGTACCAACGTACCAGTTTGGCTTTGATCTAGACCTAAGGGCATTATCCTGGTGATCCCCTGGTTTTCACCCTTTAACCCCTATACAGGGATCTGGCCTTTGCTGCAGGCGAGCCGCCAGGCCACTACCTCTTGGAATGGTCACAGTTTAGTTAACCACTGATCCAGTGGGGTCAGAGACACCGATTCATAGCACCAAGAAAACAAGCAATACTTGTAGTCAGGAAACAGGGAAGGTTAGGGAAGGCAGAGTTCGTACATATCCGTAAATCAAGTCCAAGGTCAAGGACAAGCAGTGAAGGGTCAATATGGTAAACAGGCAGAATCCAGGACAAGCATTGGAGGGGCAGAGTTTGGTACACAGGCAGACAGACAGAATAATCAAACCTTTACTAAGACCAGCAAGCTAGAATACCTATTGCTCAGGCACCCTTCCCTAGGGGAAGTTGCTTTAAGTACCCTGAGGTGACCAGCCATAGATTTGGGAAGATTAGGGTATTAGCACTGGTCATTTAAGAGCTGGGATGTGCAGTGGCATATGGGCAAACACAGGAGACCAAGAAGAGGAGAGCAGGCAGCGGCTTATAGCACAAGAGTATTCATTGGACTTTGGTGGCTGGAGGAGGGCAGAGGAGAGACCCAGGCCACCGGGTCCCAAGAGGCAGCAGCAGCATGGTAAGAGATGCGGTGCCCATACCCCGCCCTGGATAGCAGGTTGGCAGTGGGCACGGTGAGCCATCATAACAGATATTCGGTAATATTTACAGTTTTCAAAGCAGGTAGAAATATTCATGACTTTTCTATATTTATTTTTGTTTTATTTTATAGGCTTGTGTCCACAAAAGTGTCCATAGCCTTTTAGGCCAGGTTCACATCGGCGTTATTGAATTCAGTTATAGGTTCCATTATAATAGAATTCTGAGACAGAATGCAAAACAGAAGCCTTTAAGAGGTAATCCGTTTTGCTCCATCTTAAAGAGAACCTTTCACCACTCTTGACATGCCTGTTTTAATAGCTTCATGCTTTCCCCATGTAATAACAATTCTGGAACATCTATTAATATGTCTGTATGTTGTGCCATTCCTTTATTATTTGCACTAGAAGTTATGAATGAATTGCTATTTGCCTTCAGTAAAGGAACAGAGGGAAGGTGACCAGTTGGGGGTGTGTACCTGCACAGACTGACTCTAGCCAATCAGTGCTGCCATGTTCAGACTGTGCAGATACACACCCCCAACTGGTTACCTCCCCTCTGTTCCCTTACTGAAGACAAATAGCAATTCATTCATAACTTCTAGTGCAAATAATAAAGGAATGGCACAACATAGAGACATAAGAATAGATGTTCCAGACTTGTTATTACATGGGGAATGTATGAAGCTATTAAAACAGGCATGTCAGGCGTGGTGAAAGGTCTACTTTAATACATGTCTATGGGGGCACATTACGGTTCAGTTTGTCGACAGGACTATTTTTTCCGTCATGTATAACAGAAACAAACTGAACCGTCATGTGCCCCTATAGACATGTATTAAGACAGAGCAAAACAGAATGCCTCTTAAAGGCTTCCGTTTTGCATTCCGTCCCAGAATTCCGTTATATTCTGTTAAAACTTTGTTATAACTGAATGAAACTTCTTGAACTCAAGTGCTGCGAGGTCTTGAATTTTGAGGGAGATGCATCATTTCTAAGTATTATTTGGGTTCCGTCAGAGGCGTCAATTGTAGCTTCTGAGGCCCCAATGCAGAATCAGTATAAAAGAATCAGATTTTTTTTCTATTTATAACAAAATAAATTCTAATAATGTTTTTTTAACTATTTTTCTTGTGTTTCTGCAGCCCACACAACACCCTGTATCTGGAGCTTCACTGTCCTGCAATAGCGCCACCTTTAATTGTCAGTTCTGAAAATGGACGCCATCTCATCAGCTTTGGAGAGGTTGCAATAGGTATTCAATCACTTGAACGAAGCAGGGACCAATCAATGATTGTGCATTTCCTTAAACTTCCTTATTTAGCCTCATTTAACATTACTATCCACATTTTATTGATAGCTGTTGGCACACTTCAGTGAGAACGTTCCTAACAAGCCTGGCATTTTAAATGGGTATAAATTGCCCTATGCTGGTGTCTCTCACTTTTTTTATGAGTGAAAGGGAGGGAGCGTTGCATTTATATTAAGTGCTGCACTTTACCATAGATTACCAAGTTTAATGAATTTTCAAATGAAAAGCGACGAGCATAACTCTGAATGGCCCAATTATATTTTATGTTAGCGTGTCATCGCTTTATTCATGTAGATTTCTGCTGCGTTAACTAGGTTGTATTGACTGTGTCCATTCAAATTACATTCCATGGTATACAATTAATTTGCCGAAAGAAATATCAATATTAGTAACTATCAATAATTGGCGACCTTTTTTAAAAGAGAATCGGCCACCTCTCCTGACATGTCTGTTTTAGTAACTACTTGCATTGTAGAACATCTTTTCATATAACTCTGTGTTGTGCCATTCCTATATTAGCTAATTCCCAACTGGATATTACCATTTTGGGGTCAGTTCCCGCACAGTCTGACACTGGCAGTAGTGATTGGACAGCGTAAAATGGTGCAGGGACACCCATGCCAATTCGTAACACCCGGTTGGCGATTCATTCATAGACTTCTAGCAGGAATAATAGGGGAATGGCACAACATAGGGTCATAAAAATGCAATTATTTATTCACACAGACATTATGAGTAGGGATGAGCGAATTGAGTTCAGATGCTTCACACAAAACTTTGTTGTAATACTGTACGGAGCAGGAGCTCCGTAGAGTATTAGAATGTATTGGCTCCAATGAGCTGAAGTTATAACTTTGCGAAGTCTCCCGAGACTTCATATAATAACTTCATGAATTAACTATTACTGTAAAAAACCTTGATACCGAACCTGAGCTCCCGCTCCGTACAGTATTACGAAGTTTTATGCGAATTGACTTTGGATGAAGCATCCAAAGTCAATTCGCTCATCCCTAATTATGAGGAGAGATGAGAGGTCCTCTTTATAGGGAACCTGTCAACTGGTTTTTGTGAGAGAGAGTTTTTGCCTGATCCGGCAGAGGAATAGACTGCCAGAGTTCACCAGAGTTCACTGTATCCAGCATAGCCAGATATGGCTGCTCACTGCAGGATCCCCATTGACTACAATGGGATCTGACGGGAATCCAACCGCTGTCCATCATAAAGGCCGGCTGTCAGTAGGGATCTGGCAGTGCGCGGCCCTATGCAGTCTGTTTCTCTGCCGGATCAGGCTGTTGGAATTCACAATGAACATGTAAACTTTAGCCTTTTAAAGTCAAGCAGGCCGGTGCTTTCTCCTTCAAGCCAAGCATTTCCTACAAGAACCCTGCCTCCTGCACCCCGATTGATGTTCCCTATTACAGTGAACGTGATCCCCTTTCTTCTGGAGATCTCGCACTGGTGCTGTTCTATCACACTTCCGATGCATGCTCAGGTATGTTTAGTGTACAGTGCCTGGTTTCGTGGCTTCAGAATGCATGTGCCGCGCAGGAGGAGGAGATCAAGATGCAGAGTGGGTTCTGGCGGGGAAGTACTCGCCTTCTTGACTTGAAAAGGCTCATTTGCATATAACATGAACCTGGATTAAAGTTGATTTTTAGCGCATTTCCAAATTGGAATAAAGAAAGTCTGAAAATGGCAGCACTGATTGGATAAAGTGATTCTGTGCAGGTACACACCCCCAACTGGTTACCACCCACCTGTACCCTTACTGCAGACTGCTAGCAATTCATTCATAACTTCTAGTAGAAATAATAAAGGAATGACACAACATAGAGCCATAAGAATAGATGTTCCAGAATTGTTATTACATGGGGAATGGATGAAGCTATTAAACCAAGCATGTCAGGAGTGGTGAAAGGTCCTCTTTAAATCAATGTATAGACTTGTATGGATAACGTATGATGGCACCTCACCTTGTATGGAGCAATAATACAGCCATGGAAGGCACTAATGTTTGCATGTGGTTGACTTGAAAAAAGTAGCTCAGCTTTCTATAGGCCACGATCGTATTCACCTGCTTGAATTGATTTTTTTTGTTTTTTTTTTTCCCTGTAGGTCAACAGGTAGTAAAGAGAGTAATGTTACAGAACATTTCCTCTGAGCCGGTGGAAGTATCCTTTAAACAATACAGTTTATGTGGTGTGTCGGGACCAGTGACTCAGTTCACGCTATTAACACTTCATCCTTCACCAGAAATGGCAGCAGTTGCTATTTATACAGTATATGCTACTTGCATCATTAGTTTTTACAGCTTTCTGGGGCATAGAAACCAACAGTAGCAGGTGTGGTATGCACGAAGATTGGTGACAGGCTAAATTTGGTATGTAAATGTAATAAAGTGTTATTTAAGCCTACCAGAGTAAAAGACAAGATGCAGAGTAAGTAACAGGAACATCTGTCCACCGTGTCTCTTTCTGCTAGGTTTCAAGAAACAAGGCGTTTTCTTAATCCCAATCCCAGATCCCTAAATTGAACATGGCAACAATGTAGTTGATGTAACGGGCAGCACGTGGCTCAGTGGTTAGCACTGTTGCATTGCAGCGCTGGGGTTCGAATGTGACCAAGGACAACATCTGCATGGAGTTTTATGTTCTCCCCATTTTTGCTTGGGTTTCTGGGTACTCCAAAGACATACTGATGGGGACCTTAGATTGTGAGCCCATTGGGGACACTGTGTTGCTAATGTCTATAAAGCGCTGCGGAATATGTGAGCACTCTTTAAGTGAGTATAATACAGTGGTCCCTCAAGGTACAATATTAATTGGTTTCAGGACGACCATTGTATGTTGAAACCATTGTAAGTTGAGTAATTGGTTCCAAAGCCCCAACATGTCAGCCAAGATCAAAGAAGATGAAGATTTACGAAAAATAATTAGATAACTAAGATAAAACAAGTCCTTACATATTAACAGTCAGGAATAGCTGCTAACTAGCAACTAATATAACTGTTACCAGAGAAGTGGCCTTGATTGGTTGGATCTCAGTCTGAGACATTGTATGTTGAGTCAGTTTTCAACTTACGATGGGTCAGAAAAGACCATTGTATGTTAAAAATATTGTATCCTGAGGCCATTGTATCTTGAGGGATCACTGTACAATATACAGTACAGACCAAAAGTTTGGACACACCTTCTCATTCAAAGAGTTTTCTGTATTTTCATGACTATGAAAATTGTAGATTCACACTGAAGGCATCAAAACTATGAATTAACACATGTGGAATTATATACTTAACAAAAAAGTGTGAAACAACTGAAAATATGTCTTATATTCTAGGTTCTTCAAAGTAGCCACCTTTTGCTGATTACTGCTTTGCAGACTCTTGGCATTTTCTTGATGAGCTTCAAGAGGTAGTCACCTGAAATGGTTTTCTCTTCATAGGTCTGCCCTGTCAGGTTTAATAAGTAGGATTTCTTGCCTTATAAATGGGGTTGGGACCATGAGTTGTGTTGGGCAGAAGTCAGGTGGATACACAGCTGATAGTCCTACTGAATAGACTGTTAGAATTTGTATTATGGCAAGAAAAAAGCAGCTAAGTAAAGAAAAACGAGTGGCCATCATTACTTTAAGAAATGAAGGTCAGTCAGTCCGAAAAATTGGGAAAACGTTGAAAGTGTCCCCAAGTGCAGTCGCAAAAACCATCAAGCGCTACAAAGAAACTGGCTCACATGAGGACCGCCCCAGGTAAGGAAGACCAAGAGTCACCTCTGCTGCGGAGGATAAGTTCATCCGAGTCACCAGCCTCAGAAATCGCAGGTTAAGAGTCCATTCACACGTCCGCAGAATGTGTCCGCATCCGTTCCGCATCTGCATCTGCACTTCCGTCCCGCGGCCCCGCAAAAATATAGAACATGTCCTATTCTTGTCCGGAGCCACGGACAAGAAAAGGCATCTCTATAATAGAGCCGGCCATGTGCGGTCCGCAAATGCGGAACGCACATGGCCGGTGTCCGTGTTTTGCGGATCCGCAATTTGCGGACCGCAAAGCACACACGGACGTGTGAATGGACCCTAACAGCCGCTCAGATTAGAGACCAGGTCAATGCCACACAGAGTTCTATCAGCAGACACATCTCTACAACAACTGTTAAGAGGAGACTGTGTGCAGCAGGCCTTCATGGTAAAATAGCTGCTAGGAAATCACTGCTAAGGGCAGGCAACAAGCAGAAGAGACTTGTTTGGGCTAAAGAACACAAGGAATGAACATTAGACCAGTGGAAATCTGTGCTTTGGTCTGATGAGTCCAAATTTGAGATCTTTGGTTCCAACCACCGTGTCTTTGTGCAACGCAGAAAAGGTGAACGGATGGACTCTACATGCCTGGTTCCCACCGTGAAG
Source organism: Rhinella marina (assembly GCA_900303285.1). Classification (NCBI taxonomy): domain Eukaryota; kingdom Metazoa; phylum Chordata; class Amphibia; order Anura; family Bufonidae; genus Rhinella; species Rhinella marina. The sequence goes on along the minus strand of ONZH01028448.1, from coordinate 74,676 downwards.
CATGGAGGAGGAGGTGTGATGGTGTGATGGTGCTTTGCTGGTGACATTGTTGGGGATTTATTCAAAATTGAAGGCATACTAAACCAGCATGGATACCACAGCATCTTGCAGCGGCATGCTATTCCATCCGGTTTGCGTTTAGTTGGACCATCATTTATTTATCAACAGGACAATGACCCCAAACACACCTCCAGGCTGTGTAAGGGCTATTTGACCAAGAAGGAGAGTGACGGGGTGCTAGGCCAGATGACCTGGCCTCCACAGTCACCAGACCTGAACCCAATCGAGATGGTTTGGGATGAGCTGGACTGCAGAGTGAAGGCAAAAGGGCCAACAAGTGCTAAGCATCTCTGGGAACTCCTTCAAGACTATTGGAATACCATTTCAGGTGACTACCTCTTGAAGCTCATCAAGAGAATGCCAAGAGTGTGCAAAGCAGTAATCAAAGCAAAAGGTGGCTACTTTGAAGAACCTAGAATATAAGACATATTTTCAGTTGTTTCACACTTTTTTGTTAAGTATATAAATCCACATGTGTTAATTCATAGTTTTGATGCCTTCAGTGTGAATCTACAATTTTCATAGTCATGAAAATACAGAAAACTCTTTGAATGAGAAGGTGTGTCCAAACTTTTTGGTCTGTACTGTATATATAATATATAGTTGGTGGGATGATAAAGCATATCTACTATGGTTTCAGTGCAAAGCACAGCAAACACAAGCCATATATATTATGACTGCTCGGGGTCCTTGTGTTCATGAGCTCCAGGCACTCCCTGCTCCCACTGATTGATAGCTCATTACCTACAGAAAACGGGGTGGTGAGAGCTGGGTACTTATGAACATGAGCTCAAGGAGTGTTTTGAGAAGACTCCACCACTGGACTTATGCTGGAGCTGTTCAATATTGATTTTTGGCAAAATGGCTGGGTCAAATGACATTTTTCTCATGGCCTTTGTGACCAATTAATGCAGCTGTCAGATATATCAGAATAAAACTGCTGACAGTCCACTTCATAGTATGCGTATAACAGTGCAAAAATAGCCCCTGAGACGAAATTCAAGATGACACTAGGCCTAAATATATACTGTCTAAGGTAGTAGAGTGGCATAGGAGACCTTAAAGGGAACCTGTCATCAATTTTATGCAGCCCATACTAATGGCAGAATAAAGTAGAAACAGGTGAGTTGATTTCAGTGGTCTGTCATTTATAAGTTAAAATTAAGTGGTTGCCGAGAACCAAAATCATAATCATTGCAGACTTAGGCCTGGAAAAAGAGTCAAATGTACCTGAGAAGAGTCATGGTTATTCTTGAATTCCTGTACTCCCCACCCATCTGCTGATGATTGACAGTTCTCCCCTAGAGAGAAAGGGAGAAAACTAGGTAGAAGACTGTCAATCATCAGCAAATGGGCGGGAGAGCAGGAATTCATGAATAACCATGACTCTTCTCAGGTAGATTTGACTCTTTTCCAGGCCTAAGCCTGCAATGTTTGTGATTTTGGTTCTCGGCAACCACTTACCTTTAGCTCATGAGTGACACACTGCTGAAATCAGCATTTCTGTCACTAATTTATGCTGCCCTCAGTGAGGTCAGCATAAAATCGGTGACAGGTTCCCTTTAAAGGGGTTTTCCAAAAGTTAACTACTGATGACCTATCCTAAGGATAGGTCATCAGTATCTGATCGTGGGGGTCCAACACCCGGGACCACCGCCAATCAGCTGTTTGAAAATGGCAACAATGCTCCCGTGAGCTCCAAGGCCTTCTCTCAGCTTACCAAGCACAGCGCCGTACATTGTACAGCGGGGTTTGAATGGGGCTGAGCTGCTCTTAGGCCACATGACCAATAAACGTGACATCACTGGCCTAGGAAAAGCTGAGAGAAGGCTGATCGGCGGAGGTCCCGGGATCGGACCCCCACTGATCAGATCCTGATGGCCTATCCTGAGTATAGGTCATCAGTAGTTAACTCCTGGAAAACCCCTTTAAGTGGTGACTGTCCCAGGAAATTTGTCCCCTTTTCCTCTAGAATTTATTATAAATTAATGCAAACGAATTCCCACAAGGGCAGATATTTATCCCAAGTGATTATCTTATGATTTAATCACTTTTGTGATCCAGAACAACATTAAAAGGAAGGTCCACCTCCACAACCATTTTTTTATGGTTTCAGTCAGTGTGAAATGAAAATGTAGCAATTGTATGAATAGTCTTTTGTTTCTATGGTAACAGACTACAAAGAAACTCTGTGTGGTCTGATCTCCATCCCCTACTTCTTATTCATTTTCACTTTGTAAATTAGCAAGCAGCAGGAGACAGATGGAATTAAGTAAGATTTTCAAGGTCCCTTTACAGGGGACGACACTACAGCAGATTGTCGGGAAGGAACAATCGCTGCTGATCGCTAGCGGAGGAGACCAGAGCATTTACATGCAACGTTCTCCTCCAGAGCATGGAGAGGAGCGATCAGTAATGCCAAAGCTCTTCCCCATAAGGACTTGTTGACGATCTGCTGCCGGTAAACAATCACTTTTGTGTGCGCACAAACGATCAGATTACCCGATAGAAGTGTGATCTAGAGGTGGGGCCGGCAGCTGTCTGACATTGATGGTATGACCGAACAATATCCCATCAATGTCCATGATTGAAATGCCCCTTTAAAAAATGAAACTGTCTTATTTCTTGAGGCAAACTATAGCTTCAGTCTAAAGAAAAGTTATGAAGTAGCCAAACAGTTATACTCACTGCCACCAATTATAATGTGAAACTCAGTCTGTAAAATTTGTTCCCATCCTCTTGTAAACTGCAGTAACTCAATTTTAAAGATCCTGAAGTTGCAATCCCAAAGCTCTTGATTTATACCAGTGTATTGCCTGTATAAGTGTCAGTTTTTGACATCCATTATATTCCTTGACCCTTCATTTTCCAAGCCTCGTTTCTCTATTTTAAATCCCTGTGGTCCTTTTGTGTTGCTCAATCCTGTTGGCATTGTAGAACCTGGAGCGAAATGCCGCCTTCTCATTGCCTTTTCACCTGAGGATGACAAAACTGTAAGTCTTAAGATACCAATTCTTGAGATATATTATAATAAAAGTTAACATTATTGTGCTGAAAGTGAATGTCCAACCTTCAATACTATTGTTTTAAATAGGGTCAAGATTGGAAGATCATTAATTCCCCAATATAGGTTTATAGATGTTAGAGCTCCATTTTTCTAATACAGGGATCCAAATACCTTGCGTTGATTTGACAGATAACATACTGGCTGCCTGCAGCCACCACTAGAGGGAGCTTAGGAGCGTGCTGCATAATATTGTACTGGCCATAAATAAAAGTCAGGAAAACCCGGTGATATCAGTCAGGGACTGACAACTATCTTCTGTTGATGGAGGCCTCCCAAATGAGGGATCGGCATGCTAGCTTTAACAATTCTGTTTCACTTTAAGATAAGCCATTTGAGTGACTTTTTCTCCGTTTCCCATTGAAATAAAATTGTGTTTTTGACAGTTATTTTATGTATACGGCCAGCTTTATACACTGAATGCAATAAAAACAGTGGGCCACATTTACTTTGGTGGATATGCTTAATGGTGTAATTTGCCCTGAAATTTGGTGCATTGTTAGTGCATCTCATTTTAGAGCTATTTATGAAGAATATACCACTGAACCCCACCCACCAAGAGGAAAAGGCTTCATGGGAAAGAGCGTGCTTTCTCAAGAAAGGGGACATGGCTTAAAGGGAGTCTTTCACCTAGTCTTGATCCACATCCCAGGGCGAACTCAAAAACGCTGCTTGCAGCGCTTTTGTGTGCATCACGGGAACACAATGAAACGCAACGGAATGCACTCCGTTCCCTACAGTTCTGGTGGTTGAGTGTCAAAATGGACCATGGAGCAATGGAAGATGGTGTCCTGTTTTTTTTTATTTATTATTTTATATGGGTGCAAGTGTGTTGCTAAATGGTGCCGATACCCAACAACTGGTCCCACAACTTTGCAAAAATCAATAGTAAAAGCGAACCATAAGAAACTTTGTAATATATCTTATCAGAGAGAAATGTCTAGTTCTCCTGTTATCACCAGTTTTCTTCCCCCTATCCCTTGCTAAATACTTTTTTCTTTGAAATGCTGTCCAGGATAGACTAGGTCACTGAAGGATCAGTTTACATAAGTCATTATAACTCTATGGTGAGGGTAGGAGGGAGAAATTAGAAGGAGATTAGAGATAGACACAGCAAGAGAGACTGCATAGACAGTTTCTATCTCAGCAAAAGTGCTAAATTCACATCTATGCAAGTCAGTAACTCTCTGTAATGCCGTCCATGATCCTGAGGCTGCTTTTGAGGGAATGTAAAAAAAGTCAGGAAGCAGATTCTACTCTACCCTTTGTGTGCAGTGGTCGGATGGCAGCTAGTTTCCACCCACCAGACCTGGAAGAACTGCAAACTAGAGACAGAGCCTTCTGAGGGGAAAACTGCTAAAAATGCCAGATACAAGTGATTAAATGGCCAGAAATAGTGTTATTCCGCTTGTATACACATTATACTATTGATTAATGCAAAGTTTATAAGAAGGTTAGGAACACACTGCCACACTGCTAAAACTGTCCAGAATTAGTTTAACCCTTCCAGCAAAAGCCAGCTTGGGCCATATGCCTCTAACGTGTCACTTTATCTGGTAACAACTTTGGAAAGCTTTTACTTATCCAAGCCATTCTAAAATTATTTTCTCCTTATTTCATGTTAGTGGTGAATTTGAGTTGATATGTTTTACCTTCATGTATAAAAAAAAAAAAAAGTTTACAGAAAATTTCAAAAAAATGTGCAATTTTCAAAATTTGAATTTCTCTGCTTTTAAGACAAATAGTAATTCTGTGCAAAATGGTTATTAACATTCACCATATTAGTATTAAACCTAAACCATTTTCTATATTTCATAAGGAATTCATCATTGTTAGTCAAGTTTAGTGCTGTCCACACATAGGTCCTGTCCACAAGATGGCTGCTGATGGATGGTCATGTGACCAGGCAAATCTCCTCCATTCAAACACACTGCACCTGCACTAGACTCTCAACATTGCAAGTACAGATGACAGATGTGGTGTGTTTGAGTGCAGAAAGCTTTGTGATGTGTCTGGAGTTATTTTTGCCAGGTCATATGACCCTCCATCAGCGGCCATCTTATGGACAGGTCTTCTATGTGGACAGAACAGAAGATTTGCCCAACAATGGGACATAACTTATAAAATTTACCAAACGGCACAGAAAATCAACAAAGGCTATATTAGTAAGTGCCATATAGTCATGTTACCTACACATTGGTCAAAAGTAGACAGAAAGTGGCCAACCCCTTTAAAAGATCTGGTGCTAACGTTTTGGCGCCAGATATCACAGGACACCTTTAGAGATCTTTTAGGTCAGAGATGTTACGGCAGCACATGAGGAACCTACATAATATTAGGATTTTTGTAAAATGTAGAGTCCGCATGTTCCATCAGATGCTGAATATCAGACTTTTAGCCTACAAAAGCACTTCCATTATGGTCTCCAGTTTTGTATGACGGTATGGCGTGTCCAATTTCTTGGCATATAACCTCATGCACACAGCTGTATTATGGAATAAGGCCAAGAATATAACTACAGTGGTCTCTCAAGATACAATATTAATTGGTTCCAGGACGACCATTGTATGTTGAAACCATTGTAAGTTGAGTAATCAGTTTCCAAAGCCCCAAAATTCATCCAAGATAAGAGAAAATGAAGATTTAAGAAAAATAAGCAGATAACTAAGACAGATAAAACAAGTCCTTACATATAACAGTCAGGAGTAGCTGCTAACTAGCAACTAATATAACTATTTTACCAGAGAAGTGGCCTTGATTGGTCGGATCTGAGTCTGAGACATTGTATGTTGAGTCTGGTTTGAACTTACGATGGGTCAGAAAAGACCATTGTATGCTGGAAATATTGTATCCTGAGTCCAATGTATCTCGAGGGATCACTCCATGCTCACAGGCATCAGGTGAGAGTTTTTTTTTTTCCTCATTTCCTTTCTGCTGAAGTCGGGCCTCATACCCAGTTTTGCCATGTTGCGCCATGGTTATTTGTTAACTCACTTAAGAAATAGACCCTCTATGGCCCAGAATATATTCAACGTATCATAAATCAAATAGCCAAAGGCTATACAATTCTGTTTGTGGCCTCTTTTCTTTTAATTAAAAAGTCACTTTTATTTTCATCCCATTTAAAAGGAACAAAACAAACAAAAATTTATGAATGGTTATTTGTTATGCTCTGCTCATAGGGGAGAATACAACGCCTTACAGAGGTAATATACTGCAGTGCCCATCTACAGGGTCTGGGGGGGCACAGTTTTGAACTTTGATTGTAAGATTTAACATACTGACAAGTTATGTTGTGTGTTGGTTTTGTATCTCTCTAGTTCTTTGAAAATCTGGAGGTGCGCACCCAGCAAGCAATTCTTACATTGGGAATTAAGGGCCGTGGCTTAGCTCCCTCCCTGTCCTGTTCACTGGATGCCGGAGTGCTAAACATGGGATATGTTTTAGCTAAAGATAGCGCTACGTCAACATTTAAGGTAAACTACCCGCCTGGCGGTCTAAGTAACGTAAGCAACGGCGATTACTGTATATAAACATCTGCATCATTTCAGCATACAGTGCAACAATTACAATCAACTGAAGACGTCCATTATTTAGTAAAGGAGATAAGTTAGGGTCCTTTTCCATTGACAGATATTTGTCCCCACACAGTTTGCTTAATATCAGCAGCTCATTACCTGTTTACACAGAGAGATGTTCTGCTGACAAACTGATTAACGTGCTCACATAAGCGTTAGTCAGTAAGTTTACATGGGGCAGTGATCGAAAACGAGCTGTGTTTTTTTTATTGGCCTGAGTAAAGGCCTTTGGTTTACTGCTGATACCAATATATTTAAAAGAAAATAAAACAGATAACCAGATAATTATGATTAACTATATCCTACCATTTTATGTACACAGCTCCTACGCAAGTGTCTTCATTGTTACAGGCTACATACAAACCTGGGCATGGTGTGGTCCTGCAGTTGTGTGTTACCCCTTTCCATCTGACTCCTCCAAAGACCTACAAATAGTACAAGTCAAGCAAATTGAATGGCTTGAAACAGCAAAATGTAAGATTGCAACAACTTCAGTGAAAATCCTAAACTGATAGGGCACACTGCAGGTTTTAAAGTCCACATCATACCTTTAAAGGGTACCTGCCATCAACTTTATGCTGACCTCACTGAGGGCAGCATAATTTAGTGACAGAAATGCTGATTTCAGCGGTGTGTCACTCACATAAGCTAAAAGTAAGTGGTTGCCGAGAACCAGCATCATAATCATTGCAGCACAGGCCTTCAAAAGAGTCAAATCTACCTGAGAAGAGTCATGGTTATTCCTAATATCCTGCTCTCCCGCCCATCTGCTGATGATTGGCAGTTCTCTCCTAGAGAGAAAGGGAGAAAACTAGGTAGAAGACTGTCAGTCATCAGCAGGTGGCAGGGAGAGCATGACTCTTCTCAGGTGGCCTTGACTCTTTTCCAGGCCCAGTCTGCAATGATTGTGATGTTGGTTCTCGGCAACCACTTATTGTTAACTTATAAATTACACACGGCTGAAATCAGCTTGCCTGTCTCTACTTTATTCTGCCGTTAGTATGGGCAGCATAAAGTTGATGTCAGGTTCCCTTTAAATCCATACAGAGTTTTTGAGCAGTATTTGAATCCCACTCACATTGCCTGTCATATCTGCAACAAATCCACCACCTCTGAACATCACCTAGTCCCTAATATGCCATGACTGTTCCCAGTAGTCTTTTTTTTAATTAGCAGTTACCGATAGGATCAAATTCATATTAATTGCTCATCTCTTGTCACTCCGGACTCCTCTTACCTTGGTTTTTGCTTGGTTTTGTCAGCTGTGAGACCCTAGACAGGGCTGTGACTTTCCAAATCATGTCCTATCAACTGAATTTACCACAGTTGGACTCCAATTAAGGTGTAGAAACATCTGAAAGATGATCAAGAGAAATGGGAGGCCCCAGATCTAAATTTCAGGTGCCATAGCAAAGAGTGTGAATACTTATGTCCATGAGAAATTTTAGGATTTCCTTTTTAATAAATTTGCAAACATTTCTAAAATTCAGTTTTCACTTTCTCATTATGGGGTATTGAACGCAGATTGATGGGGGAAAACGTGAATTTTTATTTTACATACACATGCAGCAACCGGGACCGCAGGGGCAAGGGCATGAGTGATGGAGATGTCACAGTGTCTATGGTGCCGGTGGTTACTACTCACGGTTAGGCTGGCCTTGACTCCCTGGGCTGGCGTACAGTTGTGTGGAGGAGAGACACCAATCTCCTTGGGGCAATCTCTGTACTTCAGGGCTCTGCCGGATGGTGAGGCGAGGTGCCTTTGGTGACTTGATATTAAGGTGTCGGTCGGCAGGGTCCTGGTAGTTGATCGTGACGCCGGCATCTGCTCAGACGCAAAGTTGAAATAAGGAGGAAACAGCTTGTATAAAAATAACAACTTTTACTCTTTGTCTTGCAAGAAGTCCTTTACAGATTATGATATTAGGCAAAGGATAGAGATGCTGCAGGAAAGGTCCTCCTTAGGCTGATTACTAGTTGGTGCTTGTATATAGATGAAGTGAGTATGCTTCTTGATGATAATGATAATCCACTTCTAATAATCCACTTCAATCCACTTCTAATAATCCACCTGATCTAGGCCTAGTTTAGGATAGTACAATATAGTTTCAATCTTTCATACAAGCAATCCCACAGGGCAGGCATTAATACTTTTGCTACACTGTTTACTGGGTGCCTTAAATATACGGATATCAGTCCACACTTCCCGGAGGGAAGCAATGCGCAGGCCCGGGATTTCGGACTCGAACAGGGCCGGGAGCCGAAAGAGCTGGCTGCCTGGCCCTGTCAATCAACGCTACAGAGGAGGGGTAAGAGGAGGAATTACGGCCGCTACTTGGTGCAGGGTTCACGCCTACTGCACCTAGGGGACCTAATTTACATATTTTAAAAACTGAGTTTTCTCACTAACAACTTTACAGAAAAGTATAAAACAAAAAGATCTGTCATCAGGTGTCATTTGCGTATTGCAAATGACACTTGGTTTACTATGGTAAATTCTGATGACAGAAACCCTTTAATGCGGGCTTCACCTGCGGTGCGTATCTCTTCCAGCAGGGCCTTACGTAAGGTAGTTGGTACTCCGAATCCACTTGAAATAATGAGGAAACAGCTTGTATAAAAATAACAACTTTTACTCTTTGTCTTGCAAGGAATCCTTTACAGATTATGATATTAGGCAAAGGATAGAGATGCTGCAGGAAAGGTGCTCCTTAGGCTGATTACTAGTTGGTGCTTGTATATAGAGGGAATGAGTATGCTTCTTGATGATAATGATAATCCACTTCTAATAATCCACCTGATCTAGGCCTAGCTTAGGATAGTACAATATAGTTTCAATCTTTCATATAAGCAATCCCACAGGGCAGGCATTAATACTTTTGTCCACTGTTTACTGGGTGCCTTAAATATACGGATATCAGTCCACACTTCCCGGAGGGTTAAAAGTGGGTACAGAATACAACTGGACGTCACTAGTTGTGTAAAGAAACGTGTGTATGCGCTGGAAGCTAAACCTCAAACACACAGATGCCAGCAAAGTCCAATAAGCAATAATTCAGCTGTTACCTAAGCTGGTCTTCCTTCTATCCAGATAAAGCTTGGTTCCTAGTGGCTTAGATATGGTAAGTGCTAAGGGCAATCTGACTTGGCCAGGATCAGATAAAATTGTCAGCCTCAGGTTGGATGAACTCCCGTCTCTCCTCCTGCACTTGTCTTGAGATGTTTCTCTGTACTACTCCATTACTCAACTCTGTTCTGAACTCTCCACTCTGAACTGGTTCTAACCAGTCACATGGTTATATATATAAATAGGAAACAGCACCATCTAGTGTTGGAATGCTGAATTTAGTGTATTCAGCTTAGAAAGGTTTTCCTTGCAGCATATAATGACAAGATAATAAATTCGGTGACATGGCTATAATAAATACAAAGTTTGCGGTGTCCCTTTTCACATCATATGTGGGATGCTGCACACATACTGTATATATACAGCATATATACCCATGGATACCTATATATATCTGAAACTTAACTGTCTCTCCAAATTTGAAGCTATATGGGGACCTTGGATTGACTGCTCAGGACTCCCTGGTTATTATTCATTACAGGAAATCCAGATTAGGTATATCCTCGTATGCCCCTATTCTACCTGCAAATAATTGCTAAGATCATCGCTAACGAGCGTTCATCGCGTGTTTGCGAGGATCAGACAGTGTAATACTGCCACCGATTGGAGTCTTCAACAGATAAAAATAATCATTTGTCGGCGGCAGATCGCGCCATGTAATCTGCATTCTGCTGTTGGCAAACAATAATTCAGTGTGGGGACGAGCAATGGCATTAGTGTTCACTGGTCCCCATACTGAAAAGGAGAACACTGCGTGTAATAGCAATGGTCTCCTCTGCTACCGAGAAGGCGATTACCGGGAAGGAATGCTTCTTTACCGACAGTCGCGTGCTGTATCTGTATGACCCCAAAGTGTAGACCCCAAAGTGTATTCAAACACAAATTCCAGAATAAATACAGACCTCAGGCTCCATTAAGTACAAACCTAAATCTGTACAATCACCATTATAAATATACAGTAGACCACAGTCAAGGTTTAACAACGTACTCAATTTTTCTGGACAACTGAACCAAAAATCATGAACAGTTTGACCCTTTTTAAAGATCACGACCCCACATCATACCCTCAACATAATGCCCTTGAATCTCAAAGATCCTAAAATTAGAGGTTGTCCAGTAGTTAAAAAATAGTATCTGGCATGGCCATGTAAAATAAACTCCTGGACAGGCTCATAGACCCCTTCCTCAGACTGCTGGTAGCAGTAAAGGCTGATCACACTTTGCATATCATACATTGGCACAAGCATAGTGAAAACTACATAATAAATCAAGGACAGGGTTTTTTCTGACAGACACTACGGAGGGCAGAAAAAATGGTTGTGCACTGTCTGTAGATTAGCATGATTGGCAAACATGCTGTGCCATGTACAAATATACAGAATAAGAGCAGATACTAAGAATTACACCAGTATACAGGAAAGGTGACGTGGTACTGTGCAGTGTCCATATATACAGAATAAGAGCAGATACTGAGGGTTACACCAGTATACAGGAAAGGTGACGTGGTACTGTGCAGTGTCCATATATACAGAATAAGAGCAGAAACTGAGAATTATACCCAGTATACAGGACAGGAGAAGTGGTACTGTGCAGTGTCCATATATACAGAATAAGAGCAGATACTGAGAATTACTTTGCAGTGTCCATATATACAGAATAAGAGGAGATATTGAGGATTACACCCAGTATAAAAAACATGAGAAGTGGTACTGTGCAGCGCTCATATAGACAGAATAAGAGCAGATACTGAGAATTATACCCAGCATCAGTGGAAGCAGGGGAAGCGACTGCTTCGGGGCCCGAGCTCAGCAGGGGCCCGGGAGCAGTAGCAGGAATGTGGCAAATCAGCAGGGTAATATTTCTATTTCTCTCTCTTTCCGGTGGGGGGATCGTAACGCTGCGCATTGAAAGAAGAGGAGGGGGGAGAGAGGGATTCTCCTATCTCTCCTCTGCACTTCTGCACTGTGTTATCTGATTGGTGGAGCAGCAGTGGGCGGAAGCTGCTGCTCCACCAATCGTTTCAAGTAATGCTTCAGTCACAAACAGGGCCCGCTCCCAGACTTCCAGAAGCACCATGTGGACCCTACATGTGACCCTCTGCACTCCTGCCTGCCCGTCAGGCTGCCTCTCTTACCTGCCCCTCCACCTCCCTTGTAGTGCCAGCTGACCTCTTGCTCTGGCTGTAACAGACATCCAGGAAGCAGGAGCAACCCAGAGCAGCGCTGTCTCAGCCATCTAAGCATTGCTGCAGCCTGCCAGCCAGCCAATACAGCAGACCTTCAGACTCACTGCCAGCCTGACCAACAGTGGTAGGTTTGTGCCCCCTGCCTTGTACTGCACCCCCTATGCTGTATTCTGCCCTGTGTCGCCTATGCTGCACTATGTGTGCCCCCTGCCCTGTACTGTACCCCCTATGCTGTATTCTGCCCCCTGCCCTGTACTGTACCCCCTATGCTGTATTCTGCCCCCTGCCCTGTACTGTACCCCCTATGCTGCACTATGTGTGCCCCCTGCCCTGTACTGTGCTGTATTCTGCCCCCCCTGTACTGTACCCTATGCTGTATTTCTGCCCCCTGCCTGTACCCCCTGTATCTGCCCCCTGCCTGTACTGTACCCCCTATGCTGTATTCTGCCCCCTGCCCTGTACTGTACCCCCTATGCTGCACTATTGTGCCCCCTGCCCTGTACTGTGTTCCCCTATGCTGTATTCTGCCCCCTGTCCTGTACTGTACCCCTATGCTGTATTCTGCCCCCTGCCCTGTACTGTACGCCCTATGCTGTATTCTGCCCCCTGTCCTGTACTGTACCCCCTATGCTGTATTCTGCCCCCTGCCCTGTACTGTACCCCTATGCTGTATTCTGCCCCCTGCCCTGTACTGTACCCCTTGCTGCACTATGTGTGCCCCCTGCCCTGTACTGTGTCCCCTATGCTGTATTCTGCCCCCTGTCCTGTACTGTACCCCTATGCTGTATTCTGCCCCCTGCCCTGTACTGTACCCCTATGCTGTATTCTGCCCCCTGCCCTGTACTGTACCCCCTATGCTGTATTCTGCCCCCTGCCCTGTACTGTACCCCCTATGCTGTATTCTGCCCCCAGCCCTGTACTGTGTCCCCTATGCTGCACTATGTGTGCCCCCTGCCCTGTTACCCCCTATGCTGCATTGTGCCCTCTATGCTGTATTGTGTGTGCCCCCTGCCCCCTATGCTGTATTTTGCCCCCTGCCCTGTACTGTGCCCCCCATGCTACACAGTGTGTGCCTCCTGCCTTGTACCCCCAATAATGCACTATGCCCCCTATGCTGCACTGTGTGTGCCCCCTCCCTTGTACTGTGTCCCATATGCTGCACTATGTGTGCCCCCTGCCCTGTACTCCCTGTGCTGTATTGTGCCCTCTATGCTGCCCTGTACCCCATGCTGTATTTTGCCCCCTGCCCTGTACTGTGCCCCCCATTCTGCACTGTGTGTGCCCCCTGCCCTGTACTGTGCCCCCATGCCACACAGTGTGTGCCTCCTATCCTGTACTGTACTCCTTGCCCTGTACTGTGCCCCGTATGCTGCCATGTGCCCCATATTCTGTACTGTGCGTGTGTGTGTCCCCCCCCCCTGGCCTGTACTGTGTGCCCCTGCACTGTACTGTACCCCCTATGCTGTATCTTGCCCCCTGCTTTGTACTGTGCCCCCATGCTGCACAGTGTGTGCCTCCTATCCTGTACTGTACTCCTTGCTCTGTACTGTGCCCTGTATGCTGCCATGTGCCCCATATGCTGTACTGTGCGTGCCCCCCCTCCCCCGGCCTGTACTGTGTGCCCCTGCACTGTACTGTACCCCCTATGCTGTATTTTTCCGCCCTGCCACTGTACTGTGCCCCTCCATGCTACAGTGGTGTGCCTCCTGCGCCTGTGAACTCCTCCCTTACATATAGCACATATAGGCATGCCAGGAAAGTCATGAAGGGGGGGGCGCCATACAAAATTTTGCTGTGGGTGCCCAGTCAGTTCTAAGCTACGCCCCTGCCGCAGCATACTGGAACAATGAGAAGCGGTACTGTGGCAGTGTCCATAATATACAGAATAAAGAGCAGGATGACTGTGAGGATTACAGCCCAGTAATAGTCAGGATAGAGAGAAGTGGTAGTTGTGCAGTTGTCCATATATACAGAGTTAAGAGGCCAGGATACTGAGTATTACACCCAAGTGTACATGGACAGGAGAAGTGGTACTGTGCAGTGTCCATATATGCAGAATAAGAGCAGATATGAGGATTACACCTAGTATACAAAACAGGAGAAGTGGTACTGTGCAGTGCTCATATAGACAGAATAAGAGCAGATACTGAGAATTATACCCAGTATACAGGACAAGAGAAGTGGTACTGTGCAGTTTCCAAATATATATAGAATAAGAGCAGATACTGAGGGTTACATCCAGTATACAGGACAAGAGAAGTGGTACTGTGCAGTGTCCATATATACAGAATAAGAGCAGATACTAAGAATTACACCCAGTATACAGGAAAGGTGAAGTGGTACAGTGCAGTGTCCATATATACAGAATAAGAGCAGATACTGAGGGTTACACCCAGTATACAGGACATGAGGTCCTGTGCCCATATATATTTTCTGTATATAACAGCACAGTATACATGATATGCGGTACTGTGCAGTGGTGGTATATACAGAATAAGAGCAGATAGTGACACTTACACAGACAGGCAGATAGACACTCACTCACTCAGAGACACACAGACATACACACAAAGAGACAGGAGACACAGCGAACATTTATATGCTCACGCTTCTGCTGCTTCTCTGTGCTTTCCTCAGTGAAGTCATTTAGATGGTGAGATGATCAATTATTTGACCTGCACATGTGATCTCCAAAGGTCTTTTGGCCTTTCTGCACAGTTGTATGTGTGGGAATTATTGTACTATGGGAATTTATGGCAGTTTTTGCAGCAAATCATTGCAAAAACCACAACAAAAACAGGCTTTGTAGGGTTAAAGGCTAAATTGCCAGTCCCTACAGTCCTAGAAAATCTCCACCTGAGGCAAGAGGATCAGTATGCCTCATGGATGATGTGCCCCTGTTTATTTGGAAGAACCAAACTGATTTAGGGTATTTGTAAAGTAGGTGGTCAGTTGTGTGAACTGTAGCCCCCATTACTTCCTGGATTACATAAAGAGACCTTTGATTTCTGATTCTTTTTATTTTTCTATGAAATCCCTCATTTATATACTGTATGTTTTTTACAGTTACACAACACATCCACAGTGCCTGTGAAATACTTCATCAACCTGAGGAGTCTGTCAGTGACCCAGTATGAGGAAATGCAAAAACTTCCAACTTTTATTACTTCGCAGAAATCGGCAGCCAGTTTTGTCGGTAAATAATTTCATATTGTTTCAAGACTATAATATTGTTGGCCTATCATTGGTATAAGTAATCAATATCTGTTTAGTGGGAGTCCAACTCCCAGCATCCACCCATCAATCAGCTGAATGAAGGGACCACTGCACTTGCATTGTGAATTTGTCTGATATTGCCGCTCACAGCAGCTTCTATTAACGCGATCCCGTCATTCGTAACTCCTTAATTCAGTTGTTTGCCAGGAATGCAGAGAATTGGATCCTAACCAGTCAGATATGGATTGACTATACTAAGGATAGGCCATTGATATTATAGTCCTGGAAAACCCTGTGAATTCAGTGTTTAACACACACTTATGCTTGTATATTATGTATGGTCTCTTAGGGCTCATTCACACGGCCGTTGTTCGGCATCTGGAAGCTGCGGTGCGGTGTTCAATTTTTTTGCGGTGCGGATGGATCACGGATGGTGCCGGTGCATTGGGGACAAATTGCAGCCCCCAATGCACGGAATGGCTGAACAATGACCATGTGAATGAGCCTTTAGTCAGTGCTTGTACTTAAATTGAATAACTTATCATGACTGGCCCATTTAGGCATATGGACGTCAGTAGAGGCGGGTCCTCTTCTTGGGATCCGTCTGTATGAGCCAATGGGAGGGGCCTCTCTAAGTGATTTGTCTTGCTTTGGTGAATTTGGACTGTCCATTAGGTTTTTTTCTACTTTTGACCTCTTTTACGATGGAATTTATTTAAATACAAGATAAAGAACTCAAATACAAAAGGTATTTGCGGCATAACTTTTGCATAGAAGTGAGTGAGTGACATACGTATGCAAACATATTGCTTTAAGCTTGAATGTGCTATGCGGATATATTTTTAATTCATATTGTAGAAGAAAATATGTTTTGACTGTCCCCTATGACCCTCCCACTACTTCATGTGTGATAAAAAAAAAACTTTACTGAGACAAAGGGTTAACTTATATGAAAATTGTATACTTTTTATTTTATACAAACCTATTCCTCTACGTTTAACATAAAAAAAAACATAGACGGAAGCCAAAATGGAATACTTTTGTCTAAATTTTTTATTGTGTGCTTTAAAAGTGTCATAGCCGATGTGAAAAATGAAAATCAGACATCACATAGGACATGACAACCTCTTTCTAATAAAGCTAGAACCAGCCCTGTACCTCACATGGATCCAGAGATCTCCTCATTCATTGCTCAAATTATTCTTCAACCTGGCACCTCAGGCGGTGTCCTTTCTGCTGCAGCTCTCTCCCTGTAACTGCCACAGCCTCTAACAGAACATATGGCTGGTGGCAGTTGAAGATTTAAACTGAGCATGTTCGACCAAATCAGAGAGCAGGACAAAAAAATAAGGAAGGAAACAAACAGCAGGTGGCGCTATACAGATACATATTGAATAACTCAGTGGCCATGCTAAATTTTTAATTACATGCAGTTACAAAAGTATTCCGATCCAGATGCTGGTTTGAAAAATGTAGAACGGAGTCTTTAACTTCATTTTCACCTATATAACTAACAGCAGTGCCCCACAGAAGATTGCATTCACATCCCAGACATACCCGTGTGCACTGTGTGTCTGCATTACATGTTCAGAAAAAAAGCACTTTTATTCTGCTGGAAAACTCCAGTGCCCAGCTGAAAGTGAAAGTAAAGACAGCTTTCTCTCCCGACTCGATTGAAAGCTTGGAATGCCAGCTTTCAAAGAAGGTCATTTTTCTATCTGCTACCAATCCCAAGATATGAGCAGCTAAAGCAGCCCTCCCCTCTTCAGTCTGGTTTGCTTTGGGCACTTGCAGCAGCAGAGCTGGGCAATTGGGAGTTGTTTTCCTGCAGAATAAAAGTGTTTTTCCTGGACATGTAATACAGACACACAGTGCACACAGGTATGTCTGAGATGTGACATGTAATACAGACACACAGTGCACACAGGTATGTCTGGGATGTGACATGTAATACAGACACACAGTGCACACAGGTATGTCTGGGATGTGACATGTAATACAGACACACAGTGCACACAGGTATGTCTGGGATGTGTCTGCAATCTTCTGTGGGGCAGTGCTCTTAGTTATATAGGTGAAAAACAGGTGAAAGACTCCCTTTAAATCATATACACCAAACATAGGAACAAAATGTGATGTGAACAGAGCTTTATATAAACGGCTGTTCATCTGCATCTAGAGCTGCTGGTAAAATGTCTGGCTGCCCAGAGCTTTCCCCAGCAAAATCATCCAAGTCATGGGAGCTGAAATCACAGCGATCAGCAGATTGCTGTGAGGGCTCCTATATTAAGAAGAAGCTAGTGATGAGACAATCCCTTTAAGTGTTAAACATTTCACTACATCTAGATTGAAGATAGATAAGAGACAGATAGTAATCAATATCGGGTCTCTACCATTTCAGGCCCACAGAATTACAATGGACGGAGTGTTTTCAGTGTGACTCCTGTAGAGGGCATCATAGAACCTGGGAAAACACAAGACTTCACAGTGTCTTTCACGCCAGACCACGAGAGTGTACTATACTCCGATATCCTCACGGTGGAGCTCTTCGGCAAGGTAAGGAAACAACACACTTCACAGATTTTCTTTTATTGCTATGGAAGTATGTCACAATTAGATCTAGGTCATTTTCATTTTTATTAAAAGGGGACAGGCATTACAGGTGCACAAATAAACTGAAAATATACTTGCAGTACACAATCAGCTATTACCGCTGGATGCACTTCATCAAGCGTGTCCTAGTTTTCATCTTAGTACAAAAAGAGTCTCATATAATAAAATATGTCCAAACATGAAATGACAAATACACGGTGTCCCTGACACTGACCCAATTGCTGTTTAAGCAAACTGTGGACTTATTACACACTCCTAATGAGTTTCCGGTCAGGATGTAGTCCTTGTCGGATCTGCCTGTTTGGTCTCGGTACTTTGTAGAGAGGATTTGCAGATTTGGATAAAAGATATGGGGGCATACAGAGAAAATGGATGAAATCCAAGGTAAATGTTTAGATGGAAACATGTCATAGTACTCCTGTAATAAGAAGGGGGAGATGTCTCCTTTGTTCGGTATGGTTGAGCTCAGCACTTCAATCCTGTTTAAGCCAAGATGGCTCTTATGTTTCCTTCACCTGGGCAAGGACCATCAGTTAGTAATATTTACTACACTTGTTACTGTGATATCCGAGGTGTGACGTGAAGAAGTGCCTGGACCCAATGCTAAATCTATAGCAGAGCCCCCTCATTAGCACAAGCCATTTATAATACTACTTTATTCTCAGGATACTGCTGCAGCTGCAGTCTCTTTAGTTATCCACCCATCCCTTCCCATGTGATATCAATAAGTGTTAACAGTTCTCTGGGATTTAACATTTGATATACTTGTCTCTAGGATAGGCAGGGGTGCACCACCAATGAGGCGAGGTGAGGCAGTTACCTCAGGCAGCATGAGGTAGGGATAAGAGGGGGAGTATCTGTTTCTGCAGTATAGTATTGGGAAGCACATTGGGCGCAGTATGTGGCGCTGTATGTAATGTTTTCCAAGTATGTCTTTAACAGTACGGCTGGAGGGAAGGGGTTAGGTTAAGAAATTGGCATTGGGTCGTTTCAGTTTTCGCCTCAGGGATCAGAAAGGCTAGGTAAACAAGGATAGGTAATCAATATCAGATTGGCAGAGATCAGACACCCTAAACGACCAGCGATCAGCTGTTAGGGGGTAGCTCCATTGCTGGAAATAGGTGGCAGATTGTGTAGTGGGCGGAACAGGCTAGTGCAGCACTCCTCCCATTAGCTTCAATGGGAGTAATAGTGCAGTAACCAGCTCCATACACTGCACAATGGACGGAGCTGTGCAGTTCTGGTGTCTGTTTTCTGTACTGGACCTGCTCCCGAACAACTGGTCTGCAGGGATCTTTATCTTCTGAAGATAAACATAATTGGTATTATCATGTCTGCATCGACCCAGTCTATTACAGTATCCCATTATTTAACCCACATGTTGAACTCCATAAAACAAAATCAACAATACCATTGTCATTTTTTGGGGGCACTTCACCCCCCTCCCCCCCAACAAGTGAGTAAAAAATTGTGTAAAGGTCCCATGTATCCTAAAAGGTTATCAATGAAAGAAAATTAGAGCTCTCCCAGCAAAAATCGAGCCCTAGTACAGCTTCATCAGCAGAAAAATTAAAGTTGTTTATCTTTAAAAGCACAATTTTTTTAAGAGTAGTAAAATATAGCAAAAACCATATAAGTTTGCTATCTCCCTAATTGTACCGACCCGCAGAATAAAGCTAAAATACCATTATTACTGCTCAGAGAACACCATAAAAGTGAAGCCCTAAAACCCATTGTACAATTCACTTGATGTACCCCAAAATAGTGCCATTAAAAAATACAGCTTTCTCCGCATAGTACAAGCCCTTATATGGTTATTTTGACAGAAAAATAAGTTATGGCTTTTGAAATGCGAAAATCAATAAAGGAAAAAAATCACCTAGCCTTAACCCTTCATCACAACGTAACTGTATGTCATTGGTATTGATAACACCGATCCCAGTCATTTAATGTCTTAGATCCTCCTCTCAATAGCGACTATTGCATTTAAGCGATAAATCAGAGACTCTGATCAGTTACCATGGCAACCTGGGGCCTTATGAAGAGAAAACTATGTCCTGAAAAGTTCATGTACCAAAGGGTTTAATGATGAGTTCACACACTGCAGAAGTTTTCCTGTGTGGATTTCAAATTAAATCTGCTCCAAAATCTGCATTTTTTTCATTTATTAATTCATTCTTATTTTTATTCGTTACCAAAAGAAAAACATATATTGCAGATTTTAATACGAAAACCAAATAAGTCAAAAAAATTCCCCTACTACCACCCATACCCTGAGCAGCACGAGAGGCTAAAGGGGGGCGGGGGTGTCTGCATTGTTTTTCGCAACAAACTATTTTAACTTTTGTTATACATAAAACCAGAATTAAAAAAATATATCTGATTTGTTGAGAGACCATACAATTTTTCAAGAATAATAACATTAGTAAAGACAAGAAATTCTCATTTCAGTTGAAGATAAACTCTTAGTGATCCAGAGATGCTAAATCACGTACAAAGATCTTAAAATGCCACTGTACTGTAAGGGAATATAATATCTTCCAGGACACAAACCACTAGGTCAGGAACCAAAACGCACTCAAACAACTCATTGATCTAAACAAATACCCATAACCAGTAGACAGCGGAGGCTAGAAAATTCCCTAACATACAGGCAGATAGGCCAGCAGATATAGGGCAGAGGATTTCACCACTCCAACTTTTCTCCAAGTTCTGCTCAGCAGTGCTCAGAAGCAGTAGGCTGACCACGTGCAATTCCTCAAAAAAGAAGCAGCACACGGAGTAAAAACAGTTCCTTGATTTTATACAATTATAAAATCCAGTACATGATAGTGTATTTACCTAGGCATTTCAGAAATGTGCTGGTAAATACGCTAGTATATACTGGATTTTTTCATCGTATGAAATAAAGAAATTGTTTTTACGCCATGTATCGAAGCTTCTAATTTTTGGAACCATTTCGTAACACATGAAATGAATAACCCACATTTGAAAACCAGTAAGGGATTTTGAGAAATTTGTAGCCCTGCAGAGAGGAGTATAAAATCATTTGTATTAACAGATGCTGACTAGAGTTGAGCGAACGTGCTCGTAACGAGCACTGTACTGCTCGGATCCCCTGCGCTCGCATGGGCGCAGGCATCTGGATCCGTCGGGTGAGGAGGACGGATCTGGATGGCTGCGCCCATGCGAGCGCAGGGGATCTGAGCAGTACAGTGCTCGTTACGAGCACGTTCGCTCAACTCTAATGCTGACCAATTCTATATGAAATAGGAGAAAATAACACCCGTTTTAGAATCTTTCCAAAAGAGGGTCCAACATAGGGCCACAATCAAGTTGCCACTTCTAACAGACACTGTTCTTCAAGTGCACTCCAAAGACAAGGCTAGCTTGATAACTGCTGGAGGCTCTGCTATGATCCAAAAAACTGGACAGAATAGTGTATATTGCTGCGCTATTTAGTCCTGAAAGATGCTGGGCTCCCTGACAGAAACCCACAGAACCCATTATAGTCAATGGAATCTGTCAGAAACTATTTGTTTCCATCATTTGACGGATCTATATTTTTTTCCCTACAACAGAACAGATGAAAAGGAAACCCATCAAAAATGTGAATGTAGCCTTCTACATCTTTTTAAAAAACTTTTATTCTCAAGCAGTTGTGAAATATCAACTAATGGGTTGTTCTCATGACATTTATTTTTCCTTTTAGCATGTACTGTATGTACATCAGGGAGAGCTCCTGACATGTACATTAAAGGGGTTTTCTGCTTTTTACTATTGATGACCTATACTCAGGGTAGGTCATCAATATCACATCAGCGGGGATCCGACTCTCAGTACCACCGCCGATCAGCTGTTTGAAGAGAGCTGCTTACCTGTTCACCACAGCAATCGCAGTGGTGAGCAGGTGTGATTACAAGTATGACCTCCCCATTCACTTCAGTGGGACACCTCTGTCTGTTCAATTGAATACTACTCATGAATACTACTCATACAAGCACTGCCTTCTCTTCAAACAGCTGATCGGTGGGGGTACTGGGAGTCAGACCCCCACCGATATGATATTGATGACCTGCAGAACTATTTACATGTTGTACTGTTCACACTCCCCTCATTCATTAAATATTTTTATTTAAGTAAGGTGTTAATGTCAAAAACGTCCCGCCCCATCTTGCTCTCACAGACCACCTCTTGCCTTCCTGACATCAGCACCTGGTTGTGCAAAATCTTGTGCAGGTGCAGAAGACATGAGCAGTGAGTGGAGGTGTATACACCTTGCCTTCAGGTGCTCACTGCACGTGGACCAGGACTGATGTCAGCAGAACACTGTGTTGAAGGAGCATCTGGAGCCACAGGACCTCGGACAGCAGTGAGCGTTTGATGTCGAGGTGTTTATAATTGTACCTCCATTCAGGGACATTTTCAAAGTTGATTTTTGACATTATCACCACTTTTGAGCAAAAGCCATTTATGAATGATGGGAGCTGATCAGTAGCAACTGTACATAGCTCTTAGGTCAATCTGATGCAAAAACAGTGCTGTGACAATACTACTAACCATCTCCCAAGAAATGGCATCTGTTACGATACGTACAGGTTTGCAATAGTTGTCATCAGATCAGAACATCCTTTGTGGCTATGATGTGATACTACAGCCATCCTATATGGATGATGCAAGTCATATACTACCATTTAAAAAATGTGTATACGTATTTTCGCCCATAAGACGACTTTTTTACCCAAATTGTGGAAATGTAGTGCGTCTTATGTGGGGGGGAAAAAATGTTTGTGTTTGGGGGACATTTGTATTACTGGCTGCCGGTGCTGTGAAGAAGGGCTGACGCGCAGAGGTTGTGAGCAGTAATGGCCACCTTGCAGATGGTGGAGAGCAGCATAGGCCGCTCAGTTAGTGAAGCTTGGCTGCTGCTCTGTGGTGCTCGTAGAGGGACAGGCGCGCGGCATGCTGAGTGGTATGACGCCGGCCGAGATGCAGAGGTTATGGAGCGCAGAAGCAGGCAGAGGGGCGAGAGCTTTGTGCGCTCCGCCTTAGTCTCAATGGGCTGTCTGTGTTCTGCGAGCTGTGCTGAGAGCGTATCATCTATAGTACCCTAATAAGTGACCCCCAATAAGTGACCCCCCAATAAAGTGACCCCCAATAAGTGCTATAATTGACCCCTATTAAAGTGTCACAGATAGCTCCCCCTTCCCAATAGTGTGTCAGAAGCGATCCCCCCCCCCATTGTTCAGACAGTAGGCTACTTCACATAGCGCTAGCAGTATCCGTGGGTAGCACGTGGTTGCGTTAGTAGGATCCAGACACTGCACACTAATGTGAAGTTATGGGCTATCTGCTACTGACATAATGTTATGTGGGGATTTTCTGTGAAATTTTTTTCCTATTTCACCTCTAAAATAGTGCGTCTTATGGCAGTGCGTCTTATAAGGCGAAAAATACGGTACTTTTTATTTTGTGCCTGTACTCCATAGCTTCCTTTCTTTTTGCAATATGCCAGCCAGGCAGAGGCCAAAAGAAAACTCTTGGCCTTTTGAAATGAAAGGCTATGGACACCTTTAGCATGTGTGTTTGCAGCTTTCCCAGTGTACACACTAAACATAAAAAAGCCATTTGAAAAGTCAGTTCTTTTAAATCCCAGTCAATTATTACAATCTTGGAGCAACAGATTCCTAAATGTTTTACACTCAGATTTTGATGTGGATGTCATTCAATGCTTTCTCAAATCCATATCAGCATCAACAAGCTGTGGATGTGTACTGTAAATTGCTGCAGATCTCCAGTCCTTAGTCCTCACCGAAAATCTGCAGCAATTCGGTAGCATGTGAATTCTCCTTAAAGAGGACCTTTCACCGCTCCTGACATGCTTGGTTTAATAGCTTCATGCATTCCCCATGTAATAACAATTCTGGAACATCTATTCTTATGGCTCTATGTTGTGCCATTCCTTTATTATTTCTGCTAGAAGTTATGAATGAATTGCTAGCAGTCTGCAGTAAGGGTACAGAGGGGAGGTGACCAGTTGGGGGGTGTCCCTGCACAGACTCACTCTATCCAATCAGTGCTGCCATGTACAGACTGTGGAGGTACACTACCCCAACTGGTTACCTCCCCTCTGTACCCTTACTGAAGACAAATAGCAATTCATTCATAACTTTTAGTAGAAATAATAAAGGAATGGCACAACATACAGACATAAGAATAGATGTTCCAGAATTGTTATTACACGGGGAATGCATGAAGCTATTAAACCAAGCATGTCAGGAGTGGTGACAGGTCCTCTTTAAAGGATAGGTGGATCGCGGCTTCTTACTACAATTTTTTTTGTCTCTGTAGCATATAGCACACACCATCCACCTGAAGGGAGCAGCCAGAAATCACATTATGTTTGTTGAAGGTGGTGATCCCATAAATGTTCCCACTGAATCTCTCAGCATAGTTCCAGTAAATGAAGAAGGTAAGTTGGGTTCTCTCTGTAAAGTTTCTTCTTACAGAGAACTCCGTCATCTTAGTAGCTGCAGAGCCACCTATTCCCAGGCTCCTCTTCTGAAAAATGGCCACTGTGCTATAAGTGCATAGTTGCCAACAGTCCCAAATTTGCGGGACTGTCCCTAACTTTAAACGAGTTATCCCATACTATAAAAATGTCCCCCATATCCCGGGCCCCTCACAGTGAATATACTTACCCCGCTCTCCTCCTGGTCCCCGCACAGTCGCCGCAGCTTCTCCTCGTGTGCGGATGAAAACATCCTGTGTCAAAGAGCAGCAGCAATGGCAGGCAGGGATGGGGACGAGCCTCCCTAGTGTCACCCGCAATGCTAGGGAGGCTCGTCCCTGTCCCCGCCTGCCATTGGCTGTTCTCCCCCGACATTGGATGTTTTCATCCGCGCACAGAGAGAAGCAGCAGCGGCGGTGCGGGGACTAGGAGCAGTGCAGGGAGCGGGGACCCAGGTAAGTATATTCAGTGTGGGTGGCCCAGGCATATGGGGGACATTTTTATAGTATTAGATAACCCCTTTAAGAGACAGTCCCTGTAAATTTGGGCTGTCCAGGGCTGAAAATGGGTGTAGACCCATAAGTGGGTGTTCCTGGGCAGGTTTCACAATCTGATGGCAGGGCTTACAAGCCCTGAATTTACCGATTACAATGTTAGTAGGTTAATGGTTGCAATGGGTAACTTACTATACCACGTTTTTTATAAATCTGGCCCACTATATACTGTGCTGGTGATATTGCTAATGCTGGGCAAGTGTGTTAGCACTCTTCTGATATGCAGCATAAATAATGTATTGCACCTTCACAGTTGTACATTCTAGGACCAAAAAGCAACCTTGGAGAATTTGCTAAGAACATGTTAAAAACAAGCAACTTTCTCTTGTTCATGTTATTTTAATTATGGAAATGCTCTTTGCCGCTGCCTTTTATCACATTGTATTAAACGTCATGCCAGTTACTGCATAATTCATGTATGTTATATGTTCTGCTCTATGTATTTTAATTCCCCAGCTGGCTTGAGACTGGTGGCATAAAGTCTAATATCCTCATTGACGTCAGTAGCAATCTCTGCCAGACATCATCTCTCAAGTAGCTCTGCGTGGAGCATATAGAAAACCCTCTATTTTCCAAGCCTGATGTCATGCTTGTTTTCTTTGCAAACAGAAGATGCTGGAAATATGTTGTTATGCTGTCGTGTAGGCCTTGATTTGTAGACGGAGCATTAATGTGCTGAAGAAGGCTTCAGTTATATGTGCAACAATCACTTATTTAGCCATGTTTTCTTCCTAAGAATCAGCCGAAACTGCGAGTTCACTTCTTGTAACCCTTCAATATACCCAGACGGAGGATGAGATGAGACCGGCTGTCAGGGAGCTGTATATCGGCTGCATACGTACATTATCATTTTCCGCCAAAAAGGTAAATAACACATTTGAGGAGTAAAGAAGTCAAAGAAGTGATGCTTTGCTGAAACCTGAAAATTATAGTTGGATATCAGATCAATTCCATAATCGCTCATACTTATATCTGTTTATAAAGTTGTCAGAATGGCTTTAAAAAAAAAGTGATACCTCACCGATCTCCCCCAGTCTCCTGTTCCTTCTTGACACACAGGAAATGACTTCAGCCTATCACTGGCTAAGGTAGGTCACCACTGCTGCCAGTCATTTCCTGTGTGTCAAGGGCACCAAGGAGAAGAGATGATTGGGGACCCAGGTAGTGTTGGAATGGAAATGGCATGGGAATGGTGAGATCACTTTTTAGTGTTTTTATGCTATTCAGAACTTTTTAACATGTATTGGTTGAACAACCCCTTTAACTGAAATGGATTCACCCACAAGGGAATTTATGGCATATTGAATGTTTGATGGATACAAATCCAGCCTTTGGCACCAGCTCCTGTCTCAGGAACTGGACTCCAAAGTAAACCGGGGAGGACGCTGCACAACCGCGCCCTTCACTCCATTCACCATTTTGTGACTTCTGAAAATAGCCAAGCCAGCACTTGGCTATTT
This sequence comes from Rhinella marina, assembly GCA_900303285.1. NCBI lineage: Eukaryota > Metazoa > Chordata > Amphibia > Anura > Bufonidae > Rhinella > Rhinella marina. The sequence continues at coordinate 48,308 of ONZH01028448.1, read as the reverse complement.
TGGAAAGTTCTATAGTAGGTGCCCAGCTTGCTCTCAGTTCACTTGGGTCCTCATTCTTGGGATAGAAGCACCTATCAGACATTTCTAACATTATACAAATGTCCCAGATGGGAATACTCCTTTAAGAACATAAAGTGGTCATTCATGGTCTCTATCCACCATTACTAGGCCAGGGGTCAGCAACCTTCAGCACTCCAGCTGATGTAAAACTACAACTCCCAGGATGTAAACATGCTCAGCTGTTCTAACTCCCATAGAAGTGAATGGGGTCCTGTTCTTCTTGTGGATATCTATGAGCCCTCGGTCTTTCCAAAACAAGATCCATGTCAATAGCTCCACAAAACCTCAGTTAAATAATATGTTAATATTGCTGCAATCGGTGTCGGTGATAAAGTGCAAGGATATTAGGAGGGAAAAAAACGCTCAGTAGATTACATTTGTTAGCCATTTCACTCCGACATGAAGAAAATATGACCTACTGCATTTTCCTACTTCAGTGTTGAGTCTTGCACATACAATTTCTAAAAGGGCAATCCCAATCAAATGAGATCAGTTAATTGTCAGACATGAATTTGTATTAATGCACATTAGTATAACCTTTTGAAATCTTATTTTTCTCTCTTTCAGAATGTGGAATTCGTCTGGGACAATGTGCAGCTCTTACAACAGAAGGGATTCACCATAGAACCAGTGAAAGCTGTGGTTGATGCTGGACAGCGGAAAGCTGTTTCTATTACTTGGATACCCCCTGCTGGATATGATGTATGTAAGGCTGGAGTGGAAGTTAGATAGCGAGGGGTTTGATCACAGCCATAATTTATCTTTAGGTCCCATGTACGAAACAAGCCCAGACGGGATGTGTGGTGGCGTTGGATTAATGAATTTCTTTTTACACAGTAGCATGCATGCTTTATCCGTTTTCCTTATTCCACTCATTCCTTGATTGCCTTGCCTTTCATGACCAAATATGAGTCTTGGTGATCAGAACAAAACATTTGAATTTTTGCTAGACAGGGAGCATTTTATATTGTATTGCATTGCCCTTTATGTCCCTACTGTTACGATGGCGGCCCATGCCCGCTGCTGCCCCGCTCTGAGCAGGCACAGGCTCCACATCTCTTACCCTATTAGTCTTGTTGCTTCACTGGTGGCCCAGACCTCTATGCCGTCTTCTGCCACCTGTTTTAGGCCTGGCCACTGTCATTCTGTATGCCCACTGCTGTCCAGCTCCTCTGCTCACAGGCTGCGGCCTGCGCTCTCTCAAGTGTGCTGTTTTAAAGTGTATGTTCTCTCCCCAGCTCTTAGAGGGCCAGTACATGCACGTCCTTATTCTTTCTCATCCTACCACAGTTCACTTCTGGGTATTTAAGGAGCATCTATCTAGGGGAAGGCGCCTGAGCTTAGGTTCTTAGTTTCTATTTAACCAGTGAAATTGCATTGCTCTGTCTAACTACCCATTTACCAAACTCCTGCCTGTTAACTGACTTTGACTCTCTGCTGCCTGCTCTGACCTTGTTTCTCGTATTAACCCATTGCCACCTGTCCTGACCTTGGACCTGTTTCTCGGATACATTAAACCCCGTCTGCCCTGACCTGGGTCTGTCTCCTGACTATGAATATTGCCTGACCCCCATATGTCAGCCACCAACTACACAGGGACTATCTCAAGAGGTAGTGGCCTGGTGGCTCCCCTGCTGCAAATATCAGATCCCTATATAGATGTTAAAGGATAAAAAACAGAGGACTACCAGGATAACACCCTTAGGGCCATTCAGACAGCCATAGTGCTTTGCGGATCTGCAAAACATGGATACCGGCGTGTGCGTTCCACAATTTGCGGACCGCATATGGCTGCAACCATAATAGAAAATGCCTATTCTTGTCCACGGACAAGAATAAGACATGTTCTATCTTTTCAACAGAGCCGCGGAACAGAACCACAGATGCAGACAGCATACCGTGTGCTGTCCACATCTTTTGCGGCCCCATTTAAATAAATGGGTCCGCACCCGTTCCGCAAAATTGTGGAATGGAAGCGGACTCATTCATACGGCCGTCTGAATGAGCCCATAGAGATAGCCCAAAGCCAACTGGTTGGTTGGTTGGTAGAGTAGGTCCACACCCACTGCTTGTTACAGATCACTGGTAACTAATCTATTACTCACTGTCCATAAGCTCACTATTACTGGTTGTGTAAAAGACACATAGGGGGTCATTTATTTAGATTGGCATTTTAGACGCTGGTCTTAATATCCCCATGTGCTGGTGGTGGATCGGTGCATCCACAGCCGGTCTAAATCTACACCAGCTATGATAAAGGAGATGGGCCTGTCGGTCCACCCCCTTCCCGCCCATGCCACGCTCCCTTTTTTTAGACCTGGCGTGAGTCGGGAAAAGTCACAATCTGGACATATATACACCAACATCTGGCGTATAGCAATTTGTAAATGACCCACATAGTTTCTGCTGTGTATCCCCTCTGCTCCCTTCTGATCTAGGAAATCCCATGATGTCATTAATGATATCTAGATTTCTGCGATAACAACCCAAATGACCCTTTTACTGGAATGCATTGAAAATACTCATTACCCATACTCAATACCCATTCCACAACATTATATAGCCCCATACAAATGGCAGAAGCTTCAGTCTATATGGTGGCAGTTGATGTCCCTGCAGCTCCATACTATGAAGCCATTGGCACTGTGTGCTGCTGTGTGGTGCTCTATGTGGCGTCATATCATGCTGTTATTCTACCCTATAAGCAGTGGAGAATACCACTATTGTATAATGAAATCTGACACAGAATACATTTATTTGGTCTGTATGAAAGGTACACTATGGTCCTATTGAAATCAAAGTCATAATATGGTCACGAGTATGCCTTATGTAATAGTGTACTTGACACTTGACATACTAAACTTTTTTTTAACTTTGTATCGTTTTACAGCCCTGTAATCCTGCCACAATGACAACAGCAAAACTGACGTTGAAAGGTGATATAACTGTGACGTACCAGGTTATCTTCACAACACAAGTCGTGTCATTATGAAACTAGGAAACTCGAGCGCTAAGTCATTTTGATCTGTGGCACTTGAACTGCTGTTTATTAATGGAAAACCTGTGTAAAATTACACCTGGAAAAATAAAGCACGTGTTTGTTTAAGCAATAGGATTACACTAATTCCTGCCCCACCCAATCGTTTCCGCCATGAGAGTCAGTGTCCAGTACACACCTGGATGAAGACATGCACATGCCTTTCATAATGTATAAATTGTGGTGTATTTTTTTAAAAATCCTCCTATTGCATGCATATAATGCTTTTTGAGTTTTTATATATTCTGTGTGTTTTGTAAGTCCTTTAGTTCTGTACTTTTGTGTGATAGCAGTGAATTGAGCATTATTGTAGAAGGAGTCTTTCACCAGGATATTCACTGATAAACCAGGCACAATGCTTTGTGGGGCTAGCCTCACTGAATGTAATGATATATTTTGCTTATTGATCCGTTGCGTCATTTCGGAGAAAAAATACCTTTAGTCCATATGCAGATTAGCAGTTAAGTGCACTGAGGGCGTGTCCATGCCACTCAGTGTACCTTTGCTTCCTCTGCCAGGCCCTCCCTCTCCTTCTTGATTAGCAGGGCCAAGTGAGATGACTGTGCAGAAACCTGGCACTCTTAGATGGGCTGGTTAGGGAATCAGGAGGAGCACTTAAAGGGGTTATCCCATGAGTAATGTAAAAAATGAAAATTTTCAGAGATCATATAGTACATGATAATACCTTTTGTAACAAAACTAGAACCAGCGCTGTACCTCACATGGATCCAGAGATCTCCCTATTCATTGCTCTGCTAGATTTATATCAAGCTGACAGCTCAAGGGGAGTGTCTTTTCTGCTGCAGCTCGGGGGGGTGTTCATGTTCTCGCTATCACAGCTCAGGAGGCGTGTCCATACTGTTCCTATCACAATTCAGGAGGTGTGTCTTTCATCTGTACCTCTCTGCCTCACAGCTCAAGAGGCAGTTGAAAGATGAAACTGAGCGTGTGCGGCCTTCTTAATGAGCCAGACAAAAAAATAAGAAATTAAAGGGGTATTCCCATCTAACACATAGTTTTTACAGTTAGATATAGCCATACCAATATTATTACTAATAGAGTGTATTTATATAAAATGTACCGTTTAGAAGATTTCCTATTTGTATTTCCATTGTCCCACACACATCAGTCAGGCCGTTGCCCCTAGTTACGACCACCGCTGCCATGTAGTAGTGGTGGCCGGCTTATTCTTGTTCAAACCCGCTCTGAGGTAACTACTGTATTGTGGCTGCACATTACATCAGTATGCGGAGACACATCTTAGGGTACTTTCACATCTGCGTTTTGGACGCTACCAGTCCAAAACACAATGGTCAGGATCCGTCCAAAACGCAGACATTATAAACGGATCCTGCTCCATAGAGATGGATTGATCTTGGAACAGGATCTGTTTCTCTGCGTTTTGGAAGCGCAGACAATAATGCTACAAGCCTAAGATGTGTCTCCGCATGCTCATACAATGTGTGTTCACAATACAGCAGTTACCTCAGAGCGGGTTTGAAAAGGAGCAAGCTGACCACCACTACTACTCCGCTGTGGCCGTAACTAGGGGCAACGGCCTGACTGATGTGTGGGGGACAATGGATACACAAATAGGCAAATCTTCTAAACGGTACATTTTATATAAATACATTCTATTAGTAGTCTATTAGTTTTGTTGAATAACTCAGTGGCTATGCTAAATTTTTAATTACATGCAATTACATGCAATTAGAAAAATATATTTAAAGTGACTCTCTAGACTCCACTCATTCGGGCTGACCAATCACATTAGATAGCTGTTGGCCAAACACACCTTCTCCCAAGACCTCTGTATACAGTACAAGCATATTCAACACGTGAATGTGGAGAAAGCTGCTGCCAGACACCTCTAAGAAGAAATGGATCAGGCAGCTGAAACCCAACTGCCTGATCTTTATCACCCCACCATCTGCGGTTGGGGTAGTCCGGAGGCTCCCAAATACACACTAGATGGTCAGTCCACCTGAAATCAGTGGTTCTCCCAATATTTCTCTCATATATATGGCCAGTTATAAGCTGATTTCCCTCAGTTTAAGTGTGGCTATTACCTTATACACATCTTTTTCATTGTTGGTAAGTAATCTCTACCTTATAACCATTCTGCCCTTGCTGTCACATGAATCAGATCTTCATGCACTGACTTACTACAGAGCTTGTGCTTATACACAGCAGCCAGTCTGAAGAGGCAGAGCTGCACTGGGGAGGGAGAGAAGAACAGCATGAACCACTTATGAGGCAGGAGACATGACTACCTCGGATTGTATTTTTTGCCCTATAAGACACACCTAGATTTTAGAGGAGGAAAAAAAATCTCAGACCTCAGATGAGATCCCCAATCTTCATCAGACCCCCAACATTAATGAGACCTTAGATTAGACTCCCAATGGTAATCAGACTTCAGATCAGACCCCCACTGGTAATTATATCTCAGATCAGACCCTCAATGGTAATCAGACCCCCGATCAGACCCCCAATGTTGATGAGTCCTCTGATCAGACAACCAGTGTTAATCAAACCCCAGTCTCATGTGGCCCCCTATAACCTTCATGCGACCTCAGATTAGACAAAAAATATAAAGCAACTTACCTCTCCTGCACCAACACAGACACTCGTAAGATTCCTGCATTGCTGCACTGTGACCTGATGTCGCACAGCGTCAGGTCATAGTGTGCACTGCATCCTGATGCTGTACGCTGTCAGGAGACAGCACAGCAGGTGTCTGACAGAAGACCAGGGAGTGGTGAGTAATACTAGCAGCGCTACACTCACCACTTCCCGCACCTCCTGGAAGCGCTCATTGGTATTCACTTTATAAGATGCACCGCCATTTTCCCCCCACTTTTGGCCTATAGGTACTGACCTACATATTTGAGCTCACAACTGGAAAGTCTAATTAAACTTTATAGACAAATTCCTTTCTGGAAATTTGGCGTGATTGTATTTTTTGGTTGGTTCTTCTTTTGTTTTATTATCAGGCTTTTCTTTGGAACTTGGCTTATGAAAACAGAAATTTTGCAATGAAAGCAAATTGCCAAGGTAGTAATGAAGGATAGCTTTGTAAATCCCAGAACATTCCTCTGTTAAACTTGTACTTCAGTAGTTCCTGTGTGCTGTTTATTAGTCGTTACTTAAGCAAGATGGTTTTCTGTATAAAGCCCTGTGTGTATAAACTAGCTTAGATCACTCAATACTGCCTGGCACTGGGTTAGACGAAGAACATTGTGTAACATGCTGCAAAGGTCGGCAATCAAACAAACCTTGAAGTATTTCTGTACCGTTGTGAAGGTACAAGTCCACTGATAAAGAAGATTCCCAGTTTGTGTACAAGTTATCAGACTTATGTACTGTACATACAGTACAAGCCAGGGGCGTAGCTAAAGGCTCATGGGCCCTGGTGCAAGAGTTTAGCTTGGGCCCCCCTTCCCTCTGTACTTTGTGTGTCTTCTTATGCGGCACAAGGGTCTTTGGGCCCCCTCAGGCTCCTGGGCCCAGTAGCGACTGCTACCTCTGCACCCCCTATAGTTACGCCCCTGGTACAAGCTTAAGCTGGGTTTCAATGAACCTTATAAGGCATTAACATGTACTGTATCACCTAGCTTCTCAATCCAAATGTAGACCATAGCAGATAATATTGTATCATAGTGTACTGTAAATCAAATTATACTGCAGTCAAGACTAGTATACTGTTTCAGAATTTTTCTAACAATCCTTAGAGCCATATAGGAGATGTCTCATCAACACTTCTTTTTAAAAGGAACTTAGATTGGCTGCTTGCCGTGGATCTGGATTCTCTACCCTCCGGTCATCAGTGGTTCACCGCAAGAAAAATATAGCATTGCAAGACGTCCGTTCAAAATAAATGGGCACCAATGTAATATATGGGCAAGTAAGGCTCTCAGCTCTGGTTCATAAAGGGAGGCATCAGGGGGGGATTCCACTCTTTAACACCTAAATGGCCTAAAAATGTCAACTTTAACGTGACGTATTTTTGAAGAGTAGAAAGGAAGCAATAATATTAGCTTTTTTTTAATTAGGCATTTTTTTCATCTATAATGATTTGCATTGTGTTTTGTTTTTTAACTTTCATATCCTGTTCCGTGAATCAATAAGTGACCACCCAGTCACTGCCCAAAAATGTATTCAATATCATTTTGTTCCTGGACCCTCTTCAATGTACCAATAGTAATGTCTTTCACCATGGCTGCTACTAGCTTGGCTTTGTTCAATCCTGAATTTGCTTGAAATGAAGGGGGTTCCTATGACATTTTGAAAGGGTTATATAAGTTTACATATAGTGTGACCACCACCATTTCATTGACAGTGGAGATCTGGACTCTCTTGATCTGAAGATCAGTGAGGGCTCAGTTTCTAGATCTCCTCTGATCAGGTTGTGTATGTATCTTGCTTTTGATTTACTTTCAGCATAGAGGCTGGGAATGCTTCTAGTGAAAAAGCTTAATGTAGCCATAGGCTTCCATGACCTAACAATATGGGTGGGGGTGTCCTTTTGGCATATGTTCATGGGGAAATGCACTGGCTTATGTTTTTTAGGCCTGATGCACACAACCGTGTACCGCCTTGCCCGTGCTGCAGACCACATCAGACCACATGCAGACCTATTAACTTAAATGGGCTCCACGATCCGCATCCAACAGTCCACACCCCAAAAAAGTAGTGCATGCAGAGGTGCGGAGGCATGGACAGAAAACCCATGTAAGCACCACACCATATCTCCAGATTGCGGATCCATTCAAGTGAATAGGTCCACATGCGTGATATGGTGGCCACACAGCTGGTGCCCGTATATTGCGGACCCACTGTTTGAGGGCCGAAATACGGGCACCGCCGGGCAACGGCAATGTGCATAAGGCCTTAAACAGTAACTAAACCTGTTGTATAATGAATAATTTTTTTTTCTAATATATTTTATTAATGGATTTTGTATTTTTCTTAGTCTTTTAATAGGGCATTAGAGACATCTTTTTTTTATTATTGCATTTAAATTATTTTTGGCTAAAAATCATATTTTCAAATTGGCCTTTATTAAAAATATTGAGCTGTTGAGTCAAGAGTTAACTGTTTTTCTAAGTCCGTGACTCATACTTTCACTTTGTGCTGTCATCTAATAAACCTTATTCCTAAACTACTAAGAGGTCATAAACACTTATTTAAGCCACATTCTTATCAGTAAGATAAGGATTGAGCTTTAATGAGTGTTTATGAGGTCTTAGAGCACAGATAAGAAGTCCGTCTGCTCCTCAGATGACGGAATTGACAAAAATCCACAGGCAGCTAGTAGAACATGTCAGCCCTGTACACAAAAAAGGATTCCATATTGTTAATAAAAAAATTGAAAAAATTATTTTTAGCTCAAAATAAGTATAATGCAATAATTTAAAAAAATTGCCCCCAAAGGTGTACATAGCCTTTAAGCTGTATTAAAAAGTCTCCCCTGTGTACTTCCATTCAGTTCTATTGGCAGATTCAATTAACATCCGAATTCTATATTTCTTTACCATGAGATACTGTTGGTGGGTTTACAGGTCCTGATAGCCGGGTAGATTATTGGGAACGGATGTTCCTGGTAATGCTCGTTCCTGACAATCTGACCCTCATTCGATGAACGGGCGAAACGCTCATTCATCGGGTGAAAATGATTGTTTCTGAGCAGCAGATCGTGCAGTGTCTGAGAATGACAGATCGTAGCAGTGATCACTCTTTCTCATACCGTGGAGGTGATAGTTTATATCATGTATTTGTATGCAGCGCTTCACCCCCACTGAACGAGCAGCCAGTTCCTAAGGAAGGAACACTTACTTCCTGATTATTGGCTGTTCCTTTGTACATGTAAATCCACCTTATGGATGATGGATGCAACCAATTAATGACATTGTGAGTTTGGTGCACACAGTGGCAGTTTTGTGATCCTAATCCTAATTACAGTCACCCCCCCCCTGTATTTTTTTTGTTTGCATCCTGAGGCCACAAGAGGTGAAGCACGTAAGTGGATACACCATGCCATGTGGTTCCTGTACAGTACAACGTAGTGACAGCTATCAGCAAGACTCTTTCTCTTCATAGCTCTTCAATATTTGCTCTAGCATTGCTTGCTCTCTGTGTCTTGACACAAGGATTAAGGAGATTTGCTGTATTAAGCTCATTCGATACGTTGGGAATAATAGTGTCAGCCTTGTAAAGTACCAGTAAAGTCAAACTCGGCATTCACTAAATCAAACAGAAGTGACTGATTACAATATAAGTGAGATAAAACCAATCTGTTCAGTGCCAAGCAAATTACAGGTAAAGGGGTTGTCCGGCAAGAGAATATTTTTAGGTAAGGGGCAGAAAGGTGTAAACAATAAAAGAATCATTTCTCACATAATCGATCCACTGTCACCAGTAACTGCAACCCAGTAAGTGTCAAAGCAACACCGGTGAAGGGTCAGTCAGGTAAGTAATGCTTCTTTTGTTTTTGGATTTTATATTAATTATTGTGCCCTTTATCGAAAAAAAATATATATATCCCTCCAGATAACCCCTTTGAAGAGGACTTATCACATCCTCAAGTCCCTTTGAAGCCTTATTTTCTGACTCCTGCACGCCTGTTATATGCACGCCTAACCTGTTCAGTGTCAGTGTCAATTCTGTTAATAGTCAGTGAACTGTCGGGTGAGTGATCTCCAGAACGTCACCTCAGCTATTGACAGCGCTGGTGACCACCCATCTGACAGTTCATTGGTAATAGAAAAACAGTGCAGGAGTGCAAAGGCATGCATGTAGCCAGTTGTGAGTGAGTGACGGTTTGCAGCCTTTCAGCAATATTACGGTAATAACTTGAACAAAATTCCAACCTTATACATGAGTATATCTTATGTGATCTGTTAATAATATAGAATTGCGGCGCTCAGATTATTCGTATGCACTTATTGGTAATAATAATAATAATCTTTATTTATACAGCCCCAACATATTCCACAGCGCTTTACAATTCAGGGGTTTATGTACAAACAGTGATAAATAACATAGCAAGAGACAAGTCAATTATTACAACAAGAGGAATGAAGGCCCTGCTCGCAAGAGCTTGCAATCTAAGCGGAGAGAGGAGTGACACAGAAGGTAGAAGTGCTTGTTTTGTACAATGGTCCAGCCATTTTGGGAAAATAGGGGAGCAGATATAGAGCTGTATGAACCAGACACCAGCTAATATATAAAGTGTTTCTGGGTGCGGTGGAGAGTTTGGTGGAGGATCAGGTTCAAGAAATAGGCCAACCTAAAAAGATGTGTTTTTAGGGAGCACCTAAAGCTGTTGTGATTTAGTCTGATTTCTTGGGGTAGGGCATTCCAGAGAACCGGTGCAGCTCGGGTAGCGGTTAGACAGATAGGCGACCCTGGCTGCTGCATTAAGGATAGATTGGAGCGGGGAGAGTCTGGTGAGGGGGAGGCCAATTAATAGTGAGTTACAGTAATCGAGATGGGAATGGATCAGGGCAACAATAAGAGCTTTTGTTGCTTCCATAGTGAGAAAGGGACGGATTCTAGAGATGTTTTTGAGGTGCAGGTGACATGACCGGGCGAGAGACTGAATATAGGGAGTGAAAGAAAGATCAGTGTCAAACGTCACCCCGAGACAGCGGGCGTGCTGCCTAGGAGTGATGATGGTGTCGCACACTGAGAGGGACATATCAGGTTTAGGTAGGTTAGTAGATGGAGAGAACACAAAAAATTCAGTTTTTGAAATATTTAGTTTCAGATAGAGAGAGGATATGATATTAGAGACGGCAGAGAGACAGTCACTGGTGCTCTGTAATACAGCAGGGGTGATGTCAGAGGATGAAATGCATAGTTGTGTGTCATCATCATAGAGATGGTACTGGAAACCAAATCTGCTGATGGTCTGTCCAATTGGGGCTGTGTATAGAGAGAAGAGGAGAGGGCCTAGGACTGAACCTTGAGGAACTCCAACAGAGAGAGGTAGGGGAGAAGAAGTGGAGCCAGCGAATGATACACTGAAGGTGCAACCAGGAAGGGAGGAAATAGGAAGAAAATCAGGAGAGGGCAGTGTCCTTTAAGACGATAGACTAGAGCATGGCGAGTAGGAGATGGTGGTCTACAGTGTCAAAAGCGGTAGAGAGGTCAAGGAGAATGAGCACAGAGTAGTCCCCGTTGCGTTTTGCTGTCAGGAGGTCATTTGTCACTTTGGTTAGGGCAATTTCTGTTGAATGTAGGGGACGGAAACCAGATTGGAGTGGATTAAGGAGAGCGTGATCAGAGAGATAGCGGATGAGGCGAGAGTAGACCAGACACTCGAGGAGTTTAGAGATGAAGGGAAGATTGGACACTGGTCTGTAGTTAGTTGAGCAGGACCGGTTGAGAGATGTTTTTTTTTTATTAATGGGGTAACGATAGAGTGTTTGAAAGAGGAGGGGAAGATACTAGAAGAGAGGGAGAGGTTGAAGATTTTTGCTAGGTGAGACGTAACAGCCGGAGAGAGAGACTGGAGTAGGTGTGAGGAAATGGGGTCAGAGGTGCATGTGGTAGGACGAGAAGGGGAGAGGAGACTGGAGACTTCTTCTTCCGTGACTGGGTCAACAGTGGACAGTGAGCCAGAGAAGATGTGGGGTGGATGTGGATCAATGTGGATCAACACTTAGGGGCTGGGAGCTGATTTCATGCCAGATGTTTTCTATTTTCTCTGTGAAGTAATTGGCTTGGTCTTCAGCAGAGAGGTCTGTGATGGGTGCCTGAACTTTAGGACTGAGGAGGGAGTGGAAAGTGTCGAAGAGTTTTTTTGGGTTGTTGGACAGTGAGGAGATTAGGTTGGTGCAGTAAGTCTGTTTAGCGAGTAATTAATTGATACAAAAGATTCATGATCCAGTTACATAAATGGAAGTAGAAACCACTCCATGGTAATGATGGTGACCGGACGTTTTGGTCCTAATGGACCTTCATCAGCGGTCAGTTTGTCTGTTCTGGTGGCGAGGATTATGGCAGCGCATACAAACAATCTGACAAAAACACATAAAACCTGAATTATGAAATTAGACACCAGGCACATTGTTAAAAGGCCACCCAGCACTTTGCATTCATGGGACTGTCATACAGTTTTATGTCAAATCGTAATTTTGCAATAAAAATGAATAAAAAATCATTACAAAAATATGAATTAGATGTCTGGCTCACAGTATATAGTTACATTTAATATACATCTAAAAACATACTATGTTACAATAAAATATATATAAAACATAATGAGATCTCATTAAATCATACACTTAAAGTTTTGCGGCCTTGGTCCCTTTAACTTAGTGTCCTTACATGCAGAGCTCACGCATGTATAATCAAAATTGACGGCTTTGCTGACTATGGACTCACATGAAGTAATATGTCGCCTGTATAATTGGTTCCCACTTTCTTTGGTATGGTTTATATAGTTCGTATATTATTTGCTTTTCTGTCCTTTTTGATGGTACTATAGAGGTACCGCAATCTTATATTCTGCTGTAGTGGATCGTATTGTATAATCCACTTGTGCCAATGGTGCTCTCCTTGTGTGGATTTGCAAATTTGCGTTACACAGTGGCCCTGATTTATCACACCTTCACTCCAGAATTCTGTCTTCAAAAAGTCGCACGACAGGGCTTTTGCGACTTTTTTGCGCATTTTTTTGCGACTTTTTGCATGTGTACACCACTCACTCCAGTTTGTAATATGGGTGGAAAAGTGGGTGTGGTTAGCCATGTTAATGAGTTTCACTCCAGATTTATCATTGCGACTTTTTAAAAAAAGTCGCAAAATAGTCGCAATCTCACTCCAGGAGGAGGGTGGAGTAGGAAAAGTGGAGGAGCTTCTCTAGACAGAAGTGTTAGGTTTAAGGACAAGCACATTTATCAAACAACCTGTGACTTTTGATAAATGTGGCAGAAAGTACTCCAACACAGACTGAAGCAAAACTGACTTCAAATATTTTCCTAATGATAAATTCCCCCCAGTGTGTTTCCTGAAGCAGTACTGCAGTTATATAATACATTAAGATAGTTTGTGTTGTAGGGTATATATATATCAAGAATTGACTTACATAGGACGATTGTTCTTAAATGTGCTATAGTTGAACGCAGGATAACTCTTTCTGGACTCCTCTGATCGCCTTGCGCTGATTGCGCTTTTCTGGTGCATGGAGATGATAAATCTCACCCTGTATGTTCCAAGTCAACGATTAAAGGGGTATTCCCATCAGAATAGGATATGCCCCCATTGTCTGATAGGTGTGGTTCCCTGGGACCGCACCTACATCGAGAACGGAGCCCGAAAGCTGTGGAGGGCACACTGCGCATGCGCAGCCCCCCTCCATTCATTTCTATGGAGGGTGGCTGAAAATAGCCAAGCACTACCTCGGCTATTTCTGTCAGCCCCATAGAAATGAATGGGAGGGGTGGCCGCGCAAGCGCAGTGTACTCCTACTCACTAAGTCCTCCAGCCACCACATTCCCCGCTCTGTTCTCGGTCTAGGTGGGGGTCCTAGTAGTGGTACTCGCACCTATCAGGCAATGGGGTCATACTCTAGCGATAAGCCCCCATTGTCTCAGATGGGAATACCCCCTTAAAGCCGGTTAAAGGGTCTGACATTGATTTACAGTGTAGCCATCCACTAGGTGGCACTAGACAGCCACTTTTTGTCCTCCTGGATAGAATTTATTTACATTCATATTTACCAGAACTAAATAGACCAGAAATCTCTGAGTCAAACGCTAGTAAACATTTGATTCACAGATACAACAGACGTCCTCCCCCGGAGGCTCTACAGGGGGAGATATGACGGGAGCAGATTGTAATCTTTCTTCTTCATGTCATTTGCAGCTTTCCCCCCTCTTTTATACACACACTCAAAACCTCTGAATGAGGGACCATTTTATAAAATCTCCAATGCCCAAGAAGTGGCAGAGAAGGAAACACCGCTAATAAATCACATAAAGTCTGGCTGAGATCTCGTTTTATACAATCTTTTATACATGTATCCTCTTTGCAGTGACTAACAGGATCTGCTTTATTTAGGGTGTGAAGGTATTTTTAGAAATCCTGGCAGAGGAATATGAAATGTATAGTAAACCTGCCAGTGTAATTTCAATGACTATGTACACAAGAAACAAGTCTTGTGCCCTGAATATGATTCCAGCAGTTATATTTACCCGATCACGTAGGTACAATCTGACCGTTCCTTTGCTCTGCTGTCATTGACCCTGTTACTACGGTATGTTCTGCCAAGAGGGTCAGTATTTTATCACACATATAGAGTTTATGGGATATGGCTTATATAGCCATTAAACTCTGATATACAGATCATCAACATTTCACTGCATGGCTTCACATTGGGTAGGTTCCAGTTAGTAGCAAGATTGCAGTGGGGTAAATTAGAGAAAAAAAGTATAGGACTTCAAACAGGTTTTCCAGGACTTGGATATGGATGGCCTGTCCTCAAGATAGGTTCTCAGTATCAAATCGTTGTGGTCCGACACCTGGCACCATCACTGATCAGCTGTTTTGGCCAGCCATTAGATATGAGGCTCTTTCCGCTGTGTAGTTTCTGCATCTCATCTCCCATTCACTTGAATGTCTCACTCCTGCTGATCTGATATTGATGACCTATGCTGAGCCATCAATATCTAAGTATCACAAAAACCCCTTTAAAGGGGGTTTCTGGTAATAGCAAAATGAAGATGTATATTTACTTGCTCCCAGCCTCTATAGTCCTCCGTGCTGCCTCTGGCGTCTCCATCTTCCGATCCCTGCGCCATATACTTCCGGTGGCGCATGGGCATGGCCACGTGCACTCCTCCAGCCAATAACTGGATTCAGTGGTGATGTGGCCACAAGTAGCGTGTCACTGCTGAAGCCAATCATTGGCTGGAACATTGCATGTGACCATGCCCATGCACCACCCCCAAGAGTGCGGGAACCAAAAGATGGAGGTAGTGGAGAAGACTGGAGCAGTGTGGTGCAGGATATGCTGTGGGCACTTGCTAAAAAAAAATGTTATTGGAAAACCCATTTAAATAGCATTGATGACATAATATTGATATATGACATAATAGTGGACTAAAATCGGGTAAGAGTAGTTGTGTTAAGAGGTGTCGCACCATACAACTCTATAATACTTAATACATATACACTACATATCCAGACCCTTATATAAATTTTTGAATGAATCTGTTGAGTGTTTCTTTGACTAAAGTTGCATAATGTGTGATTCCAAGAACATATAAGACAGCAAGTGACTTAGGGCTCATGCATTCATATATGCAGGTCCGATATATATATACGGGCACCGGCCGTGTGCGCGCCATATTACAGATGCACTTGAATGGGTGTGCAATTTTGGTCTGTGCCTCCGAAGTGCAAAAAAATAGAATGTTCTATTTTTATGCAGTGTGGACTGAATCTTGCGCATCGCTGACCCATTCACTTCCGCAAACGGTGCGCACACGTTTGTGTGCATGAGCCCTTAAGTTACATTCACATCTCCGGCATGGATTGCATCAGGCTGTTCCAGTAGATAACAGCCTGAGGAATTCTCTGGATCCAGCACTGCCAGAACGGAAAGCTCACTAACTGTAATGGAGCCCAGCAGAGATCCGTCCACATTCCGGCAAAAATGACAAGAATTGGCCGCCAACTTTTTTCATGTATATTAAGATTGAAGTGATGAGCCTAAAATATAGTGATGTGCACGGTGTTATATTTGTGTCAGCTATATCAGTACATAACATCAGCACATTATTGAAATAGGATACAGGAGGATGGGATGTCCGGATCACCAATCTCACCTTTTGTTACAACAGCACTGTACACAATATACTAAAACCTAGAGCTCATACAATGCCCCCTCCAACCTTCACCAACATGTTTCGTCAGGGGAATAGCATATAGTGCAACTCACATTACGTCCCATGACGTAATTGGCACAACCTCATACACTTAAGATACCGTAGTTAGCTGATCTTACTGACTTTATTCATATGTGTATGGTCTCCTTAGGAGACATCTTCCTTTTATTAATCTACTGCCCATCTCTGAAACCTCTTTAGTTCTCCCATATCCTTTTACAGTGAAGTTCAAAAGTGTAACGGTTGGTACTCAGATACCCCCAGGACTTACAATAGGGTTGAACTGCACAACAACCAAATGATCGCAGAAAGCAACATATTTGAAGCATGTATTAACACTGGCATAAAGCAAGACTCTAGAGCAGACTCACTGCTGGGTGACAGGAACCGAATGCTCAGGTTCACAGAAGGAGGACTGACCAGTGAACAGAAAGAGAGCAACCCTGAACTGACCCTATCTAAATTCAAGTCATAAATGTAACCTACAAAATACAACAGCACAACAACCAACTACAATAGTGTTGTACCAAAGATCCCAGAAACAACAGACTAGAAGAAGATACAGTTCCAGAACTACAGATACAGAACCAAGTACAAAATATCTGGAAGAGAATGCACCTAGAAAATGCTATACCTGACAACCAGAATGGAGTGAGGTCTGGATAGATAAAGGGCTCAACAATCAGCAACTCCACCCTTATCAGCAAAGCTAGGCGATAAACAAACCCATATCCAGATGCAAGGCAGTAGAATAGCAACTTTCCAAACAAAGTAACTAGATTAACAAGAAGGAACTGGGAGACGCCTGTTGGTCATAACAACCCAATACCCAAAATAAGGCATTACAAGAGATTGAGGGATGGTGGGGGATGAGGGGGCAGAATAACTTGGAACACCGGTATTTCCTCCCTTTTTTAAAAAAAAACCCTAAAATATTGTCTTTTCGCTGCTGCCTGATGTTGGCTATATACATAAGTTAATGCAATCTAAAATGTAGATGAGGTATCAACTATTTTGATGTTATACAAATAAATGGTTATCTGGTAGATAGTAGATAGTAGTAGATGTGAATGTGTATGGCTAATTTTTAGCTACACTTCATTTTTTGTTGTGTTTGCTTGCTTTGGGTTCAACTGTATGTGCCTCAAGAAAAATAAAAAATAAACCGAGAAGGTTCCATGGTGAAATCAACTGATCACAGATGGTCCCAGGAGTAGGTCCCTACCATCAGCCTATTGTAGTATCTTGGAAACTCTATCACTGTGTAGATATGCTATAGGTTTCAAGAACAGAACTGTTACAATCTGGAATAGCAAGATTCGCACAATTTAGTTCTTTATAGCTTTTGTTCTACTTGAAGGTGAGATGGAAAAAGCCCAGAGGCAACAACTAAATGAGCATTGAGAAGCCATTCAGTGTAGAGAGGAATCTGAAAAGTGATATAATTAGACACAAGGATGCGCCACCAATCATGTCCCCTCTTGAGCGGCCAGGCACTTTGCTCCACATCTAATTAAGGCCTTGTTCACACATCAGTTTTTTGATCAGTTATTTCCATCAGTTTTTGTGAGCCAAAACCAGGTGAGGGACAAAAACACAGAACAGGTGCAAATCTTTCCATTGTACCTTATCTCTGTTTAGCGTCTAATCCTCACAAAAACTGATGGAAAAAACTGATCAAATAACTGATGTGTGAATGAGGCCTAATTAAAGGGAATCTGTTACCAATAGAATAACAGAGGTATCCAAATGCTCTACCTCAGGTGCCAGCTACACAGGCAGCAGTCTCTGTGATTTTGGTAATGATAACTACTGCTTGTAATTCTGTGCAAGAATGACTGATGAGTTGTAGATCATCTAGTGATCATTTATGAAGAAGATAGGATTGATTTCCTCCATACCTATACTTTAGCTGATTTTTACCTCTTAAGTCTGCCATATACAGTCGACCGTGTATTCAATGGGAAGAGTCTGGAGGTCCCCAAACACATCAGACTGTTGGCCAATTCAGCCGACTATACATTAATGTGGCCTTTAGTCATCTGTGATGGTTGTGGAGACATGTAATTGGTATGAGGAACTAAGTTATAATATCCTCTGTATGCAGTGAGACATTATAGATTGTATGATGATAGGGCAATTGGAAGGACAGTAGGAAGATAGGAGGATTGGATATTAGAATCTTGAACAACTTGTAAAAAGTTAGATTAACACAATTTTGACCTGAGCATGATCATGGTTACCGGGTGATAATAATGGAAACTATGACACCATTGATCTACACCTTTGACGATGACACTTGTGTAACCTTGTGTGAGTAATTTCCAGTTTAACATAATTGTAGACTTCATTTATTCTTAAGGAATTGATTTGACCTGTGTGGGATACACTGATGTGCTCTGAATTAATAATTAATCAGTGGCCGTATCCCTTGGTCACATACTGTCAATCAGAGAACATTGGTTGGTCAAACACAGGTTCATAAAGTATATTTTAAGAGCCAAAGTAGCAAATTTGAAGCTTTATGATCTGCAGAAGGCCTTCTCATATAATTTCTAATGGGTTATCCAATTTCAAATATAGTCTGGGGCCTAGCTATTGTAACAGCGGCTGCTGTGCGCTGATGTTCCCCTGCTTACCGCCACAGCTCCAGGCTCTGTGTTCAGCGGTGATCTGCGCCGATGTTCCAATTCACTGCTGCAGTCCTGGGCTCTGTCTTTGCAGGCATTGTTTGTTCTGGATTCTGCTTCATAGTTTCCTTCCAGCTCAAGCCATGTGACCTTGCTGACCAATCATGTGACCTTTGTGACCAATTCTAGCCCTCCTGTACTTGTGGCTAAGCCCCCTGCCCAGGTGCCTTAGCATCAAGGTCCTTGTGTTCTACACATTGTGCTGCTGATATTGCTGCTTGTGGTTCTGGACTCCGCCTACTTGCCTTGACTCTCCCGTTGCCGACCCGGATTGCCTGACCTGTACCTGTGCCGCCTGCCTGACCTATTGCTTGTTTGACATCGCCTCTGCCTCATCCTTCGGTCCTGCACTGTTGCTCCTGGTCACGACTTGGCCTGCTGACTACGTCTGTACCTTGCTCTGGTATCTCCTGGTCCGTCTGGACCTGCTGCCTCGTGTGCCAATCCTCTTCAAGAGGTAGCAACCTGGTGTTCCTCTCAGGAAAGTCTATCCCCAACATTAGGGGTACTGTGAAGATCGAGGGGTTCACTTAGACAATGCCCTTAGAGGAGATAGGACATGTGGCTCAGCGGGTTCATACCTGCTGGTTCGTGACAGCTATAGCTGGTGCAGAGGTACAGAAGCAATCATGGCAAGGCCTCTCTGACACATATGAAGACAGTTCTATAAATGCCAAATGGTAGGTTGGAGGCCCCGTTACAGAATATGTATTGGGGCCCAAGTTATACCTGTTAATCTAGTTTACACAATTGAAGAAGATCTCAAGCAGTATAGTAAACAGTATGTGTCAGATTTTGAGATAAACTGTATCACATAGGTTGTCGTGGATGAAAAATGAACAAATTTTGAGTATTACAATGCAATGCTCTTTAAACCATAACCAACCCCTCTTGTGAGCCTATGTGTGGTCTACCATTTTATACCTGTTTTTGCTCCTAAAGTCAGGGCCTGATATTAGTAATATATGGGGGCCCTCATAAAGTCAAATGATCAGGACCTTTTGGACTTTCTGTATCTTATTTTTCATCTTCTAGAGGAGAATGTAAGGTAGATAAAAACATATGGATCACTTTAAACAAGCAATAATCTAGTTGTTGTAAAACTACAAATCCCACCATCCCCTGCTGTAGGCTGATAGCTGTAGGCTGTCCAGGCATGCTGGGAGTTGTCGTTTTGCAACAGCTGGAGGGCCGCAGGTTGGGCATCCCTGCTCTAAGAAGATGAGTGATTGCAGTAGCAATTGCTCATTCCTATACAGAGGAGATGATTGCAGCTATCACCTCATCTCATGGGCAGGCAATTATTGGGAACAACATCTTGTTCCCTACAATTACCTGTTCAGTCAGTCTATGTAAAGAGGTCCTATTTATCTGAGAGGTATCTAGTGGAAGGCAATTGATAGGTGGCCCTTATATAAAAAAAATGTTTTGCAGCAATGCAACCTTTAATGCCCTTTTCACAGCACTGCCTGGATGTCACTACAAATAGATCACTTTCATATGCTCCAGGCAACACCAGTAAAGTGGGAATTTGTTGAGATTGATCAAAACATGGCTTAATATTATATGAACATATGTCTCAGAGAATTAAGGGTTAACGAGGACCTGAAAGTGTCCCTCCTTATTCATGAGCATCTTCTTGACTAGCACCAGCCCCATTCAAAAGAGGGGACTCTCATAACTGATTGGCAAAGAGCAAAGTACAATCATTACCTCCACAAAAGTCCTTGGTCTCTAGGGAACAATTATGCATTAAGACAAATACGCTCTGATGCTGTACCTTCTTACTGGACAGCATTAGAGCAATGCACAAGACTCCAGCTCAATAGAAAACCGAATGTAAGTGCCACTTGGGCAAACCATGGCAATTTCCTACATCTGTGTCACTGGGTTCATAGAAAGAAATGTCAAAGTTTATCTGGTGCACCCAGTGAGCAAATTAGTAACGGACTGGATTTCGATTACAATTACTATGAACTTGTTGAGCTTGTTGAGTGTCTGGAGGCAGATCCTGTAGACACAATGCAACAGATGGCAGATGAAATTATTACGGAGAACGTGTATTTCAGTTGTGAAAATAAGTAGAAATAATTCTGAGAAGGAAAAGGTAACTGCTACCTTTATAAAGGCCACTTTACACTGCCCAAACATTGCTTGCAGTGGTGTAACTAGAGTTCTATGGGCCCCAGGGCAAATTTTGCATTGGGACCCCCCCCCATTACCCCCTTCTCCTCTCACTCTGTATATATCTCATTTTGCCCCCTCTCACTCTGTATATATCTCCCCCCCCTTTATATAATTGAATGATTGGCTGCCCCTGCCCTCCTCTAACTCTGTAATAGATTTGAATTCTTTGTGGCCCCCTCTGTCTCATTTATATCTGTATGAGGGCTTGTTTTTTGCAGGACAAGTTGTACTTTCCAACGCCACCATTTAATATTTGATATGGTGTGGTGGGAAGCGGGAAAAAAATTCCAAATTGGGTGAAATTGCAAAAAAAACGCTATTCCGCTACAGTTCTACGGGTTTGTTATTTACAGCGTTCAATGTGCATTAAAACTGACCAGTTACTTTCATTCTACTGGTCAGTACGAATCCGGCAATACCTAATATGTATAGTTTTTCCTGCGTTTTGATAGTGATAAAATAATTAGAAAGTTGCCCTTTTTTTTTTTTTTTTTCCTTGTCATATCTTGACCCCTTTAACTTTTTGGTATTTATGTGTACGGAGCTGTATGGGGGCTCATTTTTTGCGGGGCGATCTGAAGTTTTTATTGATACTATTCTGGGGTGTGTATTACTTTTTGATCACTTTTTATTTAATTTTTTTTAGGAAAAGAAAGCGACAAAAAAAGGCGAATCGTCATTTGGACGCTTTTTTCCGCCACACAATTCACCGTATTGGAATTATTTTTATATTTTAAAAGTACGGCCGTTTTCGGTCACGGTGATACCCATGATATGTCTATATTTATTGTTATTTAGGTATTTATTTTTTAATTATACGGAAAGGGGGTGATTTGAACTTTTATATATTTTTTATTTTTTATATATTTTTTAACATTTTTTTTATTTTTATTTTTACTATTTTAAAGCTCAAATATGAGCTAATATATTGTGTTTTTTTTTTTTCCTTTATGAGCAATCAGGGATTTACTAGACTGAGATAAATCCAAGAATTTCTCATTTCTTATCCCGGCCTGCCATCTAGTGGCCAGAATAAGAATTGCACTTTGAAAACTGTAATCCTCACCAGCGAGGATTACAGTTTTCATATGGTGTACAGACACCCCGATTGGCCACTCGGGGATTAACGCTTCCGGGTTCAGACGCAACTAGATGCCGTGATCACGTGTGATCACGGCATCTAAAGGCCCAGCAAGACGCCGCCGATCGGGTAAGTAGCGCAAGTCTCTGCTGTTAGAAACAGCAGAGACTTGCCGGCCATGACGCCCGCCGCACTTGCGAGCGGGCGCCATGTGCCCGCATCGGCGGCGCTGGGAGTGTAAGGGTTAAAAAAAAACAAAAACAAAAACCTCAGTCTGCTCTGTTCCGCTATGTCTCTACCTTAGTTTTGGTGTCTCACTGCGCAGCCAGTTGTCAACACTTCCCGTCATACCTTCTGCATCATCACGTCATCCTTTCGAGACCCGTGACCTCCAGCACCAGGTCTCGACGATAACATGACAATTGACATGATTACGGTAGTGCAGGAGAGGGTATGGGGATGTGCGCAGCCGCACTGCAGTCTTTTTAAATTATTAGGCAGAGGCCCAAACTGGCTAAAAGCACTTGGGTCCTTGTGGAGGAGATCAATGCCTGTAAATGCAGCGGTCTCCTTCACTGACGAGCAAGTGTTTACCGGGAAGGAACGCTTCCTTCCCGACAATCATCTGCTCAATTCAGTATTGTAAAAGAGCCTGAGTTTATATTAGGCAAGGATGATAACTTATGTTAGTAAGGATTTTGTTATATTTATTGCTGCCTAATAGCAATAAGTCAATAGCATTAATCTCAAGGACCCTCATGTATAATCAACAATGGAGGGTGGCTACAAAGAACATCTGGAGCTCTAAAGGACCCATATCCATTAATTTCAACAGAAACTGTGTAATATCCCATAGATATGAATGACTGTTGCTCTGTGGTTAACCTTACAGACACAAAGAATGAGAAAAAAAAAACGGAAAAAAAACGTATAAGATTCACCTACAGAGAAAAATAAGAAAAAAAAAATATTTTTCATCTGATCTGAGGTCTTCATCAGACCTCAGATCAGACTCCTAAATCGGACCCCCAATCCTCATCTGACCTAAAATATGATCCCCAAACTGCATCAGACCTCCAAAAAAAGACCCCCAATGCTCAGATCAGACAACACAAATCAGACTCCCAGTGTCAGACCCTCAGTGCTCAGATCCCCCCATGCTCAGATCTGATCCTCACCATGCTCCCCCCCACCATGCTCAGATCTGATCCCCACCATGCTCAGATCTGACCCTCACCATGCTCAGATCTGACCCCCACCATGCTCAGATCTGACCCCCACCATGCTCAGATCTGACCCCCACCATGCTCAGATCTGATCCCCCATGCTCAGATCTGCCCCCCGTTACTGAGATCAGGACACCCCTTCCCCCCCAGATCAGAACCTCTCATACTTAGATCAGACTCCCATGCTCATTTCTATAAATAATAAAAATCTCCTCCCTCTCCTGATGGGGCACCGGGCTCCTGATTGGGCACCAGGTCTGACATGCTGTCCACTGTGACCTGATGCGCACAACGTCAGGTCATAGTGCGCATCTCCACCTACTACGTTCTGACACTGTGTGTATCAGGACCAGGGGCGGAAACAGACAGCAGAGAGCCCCTGTGCAAAGATTGTGCCTGGGCCCCCCCTCCCCAATGCCAAATTCTCAACTTAACCTTTTCCCTCCTAACATTACATACAGCAATACAAAACATAGGGTGAGGCTACTTTCACACCTGAAGCACTACGATCCGGCTGGACACAAACCACAGCATGCAGCAGATTGTGTCCCGCTGATTCTCAGCATTTTTGCCAGATTGTGGCCGGATCTTTGCTGGACCCCATTATAGTTAATGGGACCAGCAGGCTTTCTGCATCCAGCAGTGCCGGAGCCGGTGATGTGAAGGTAGCCTAATACAGCGCCACATACCTCTTACATCCAGTGACGTCTTCTTAGATGTAGACGTTCTCTTTCCTCATCTTCTCCTTTCAGACCGATCGCTATGATGATTTCTTTCAGCCATCTCTTCTCTCTGCGGAGTTTCACGGACAGACATCTTAGTTTCCTACTTTTCCATCATCTCTCACCTTCTGAACACCCCATCCTGCCACCTCTAATACTAAGATGCTGTGCTCCCCAAAACTATACTGCAGAAACAGTCCCCCTGAAAATACTAGTACCACACAGATAACGCCTCCCTCAATAATTATTGGCACAGAGTGCCCTAAAAAATAACTAACTATAACTAATAGTGTAACCATAAAGTCCCCCAAAAATAATGATACAACAAATGCCCTGTTGTGTGGCAGTAAAAAATACCTCCTCTTAGTGCCCCAGTGGAGCCAATGTCCCTATAGTGCCCTCATAATGTGTGTCAATGCCCCTATTGTGTACCCAAAAAAATCCTCTTAGTGCCCCCAATTAATTTGCACCAGCAAAGAATACTCTTTATAAAGTGCCCCCATAGTGCTCCTCCCCGTCCTATGGTGCCTGACATAATGTGCCAGTATAAAATGCCCCAATAGAGTGCCCCAAGTAGATGCCCCGATAATGCTCCTCTCCCCCTTCCTCATATTGCTCCCATAATGTGTGCCAGTATAAAATGCCCCTATATAATGACCCCTTGTAGATGCCCCCATAGTGCCAGTATATAATGCCCCCTTGTTGATGCCCCCATAGTGCCACTATATAATGCCCCCTTGTAGATGCCCCCAGAGTGCTCCCTCCATCTGTGCCAGTATATAATGCCCCCTTGTAGATGCCCCCATAGTGGCAGTATATAATGCCCCCTTTCTAGATGCCCCATAGTGCTTCCTCCATCTGTGCCAGTATATAATGCCCCTTGTAGATGCCCCCATAGTGCTCCCTCCATCTGTGCCAGTATATAACGCCCCCTTGTAGATGCCCCCATAGTGCTCCTCTCCCCCATGTGTGCCAGTATAATGCCCGCTAGTAGATAACTCCTTTCCCCCCGATGTGTGCCAGTATAATGCCCCCATAGTGCTCCTTTCCCCATGTGTGCCAGTAAATGCCCCCTCCATACTGGGCAAAAGCGTAGCGTTAATAAAAAAAAAAAATAAACACTTATACTTATACCTCAATGAGCCCGTCAGCGATGCGATGCAGGCCTCTTCCGACCTGAGTCCCGCGACTGTGCCGGCCTCTGATAGGCTGCAGGCCTAGATGAATGGGGAAGGGAGTCGCCTCTCCCTCCCCTGCTCCGCCGCAGCACAGCCATCTGTATCGCTGTCCTGAGGACAGTGATACAGATGACTATGAAGATGAGCGCTTCCACAATGGAAGTGCTCATCTCCTACTGCCGCCGGACCTCCCACGGGCCCCCCTGCCGCACTGGGCCCCTGTGCAGCCGAACCGGCTGCACAGGCGTATGTCCACCCCTGATCAGGACGTAGTGGAGAGCTGGAGCTGCACAGTAGCAACGATTCCGGATCAGGAAAGGAGATCTGAGCATGGGGTGAAGAGTGCATCGGCCTGACTGCTTCCCGGTAACAGCTAGAGCCTCACTTGAAGAGGCAAGAGCCACGGGTTGGCCACCCCTGGTTTAAAGACTAATGTTTGTTTGTTTTTTAATTTTCTAACATGTATTTTGAGCTAAAATGATAAAAGTTGACCAACTTTGCTTTGATCATAACGGAGTATAAATCAGTGCTGAGTACCAGAGTGACGTTTTTGAAGTTTTAATAGTAATTATTTTGCAAACTTTGTTATATTGATACATCGGACAGCTTTATTATTTTTATTTTTATTTTTTTTACTATATATGACCTACTTGCACATAACCCCTGTAACATTAGACAACACTGTAATCTTATGAAATATCATATGATCTGTGGTAGCCAGTTCCGGATAAAATCTCTTTCCTTGTAGTCACAATGGGTGACTTTGTGTCCCCTTCTGGCACCATTGTTGGCACTTAAAATAAAACAATAGAAACTCTTTGGAATGAGCTTTGTTTCTGAGCGGTTCTTTCCCATTTATTCACTGTAATGTAAATAAACATAATACAGGACAATCTACTCATAACTGACGGTAAGTAATGTCTGGTACCTTATGGCCTGTGGTGTAGTCAGTGGTACCTGGTGGTCAGTTCTACAGTCAGTGGCTGGCACCTGGTGTTCAGTGCTACAGTCATTGGTACCTTATTGTCAGTGCTACAGTCAGTGTCTTGTACATGATGGCCAGTGATACAGTCAGTATCCGGTATCTGGTGGTCTGTGCTACATTCATGGTAGCCAATGATATAGTGGAACTCATTTACTAAAGACTGGTATTTTTACACAGCAGTCTTCGTAAAATGTTCACTGGAGAAAGATCTGACCAATTTATTAAAAGTCACATGCCTTGTAATAAATTTGTCATATTTTCCGCCGTTCATCTGCCAGAAACTGAAATCCATTATTTAGGCCAGTAATGTGCCGCAGTGGCTCTGCTCCCTTCCGCTAAACTCTGCCCACTTTTAAAAGAGTGTTGAGAGTGGATAAAAAGTCCTAAAACGTTTGCACAAAATACCCTTTTGCAAGAAATTTTGTGACTTTTTAATGCCAAAAACTTGCCGTACCTGCCTACAGCCAGGTGAAGCAAGTGGCCACCCTTGATTCTGATGATCAGCAGAGTGATCAGAAGAGTGCTGCACTCTCTTCATACAGCTGATCGGTGGTGGCAGAGGGGGTGTTGGGAGACAACCCCTTTAATCCCTGGTCATTCAGTTGAGGTATATTTTCTAATATAATTTGTGATATGAAAACTGTTTCACACAGCAGCCTCTGTTTGGGGACTGTGTGGTAGTGCCACATGGGGCAGTGGAAGTGGATACACTCCTCTGACAGTTATGTACCAGATGTCCCTCTGGGCATCAATGACCCTTTGCATAATCACCTTCCAGTTGTGGCAAAGGAAACTGCAGGAGCATTTAAACTGACCATGGTCAGGACACATGGCCAGCACACTTATACATCAAAGGTGATATGTCATTGTGTCCTGGACTAATATGAGCAATAGGATATTAGATCAGAAACATGTAGATATGATACAGTACATGTATATTGCACAATGCCTTTTTATGCTCCATATCGGGGGCACAGAGGCCATGTGTGCAACCAGTGCAGCTGCTGAACAGGTGGCCTGTAGGTAAGAGACCTCATTGACTCATGACGGAGATAATTAGGTACTGAGATAATGAATTTCACTGCACAATTGCTGGTGGATTGTAATGTGAGTGATCGTCTAGACAGACATGAGGGAGGTAAGGTATGATAAGCTACTGGATAGCCCATTTACCAAAATAGTGGAATTTACCTTTAGCCACTTGCCTATAGATGATGGTAGTGGACACCATTTATTCAAAGGGATCATTCTATGATGTATCAGTTTTGTGCAAATGCCAATGGAAAATATATAATTAATTTTAAGAAAATAAAATAATGATCTGAATGACTGCACGGTACAATTTGCAAAACAGAATACGCAATAGATCCTCATGGCACTTCTATATATAGATTTCACACGCCTGAGGAATGGAACAAATACAGCTTGAGACAATAAATAAAGAGCTTCGACACAGCCTGGGGCATCACATACTTGTGGTTACTGAATAGATTGAAACATTTTGTATGATTTGTATAGTAAACAGTTATTGGAAATAACGACCAATGCTATTTGCTGATGACCCACTTTTCATGAATTTAAGAGAATTTTTTGATAGGTATCTGAAATTTTAAAAAGTGTTAATTGCCTGAAGCGAGTTGTGCATGCAGGGAGGTAATGTTCGAGAGTGTAAAAGTTGCAGTTGTTAGTGCTTGAGCAATACTTTAAAGGCAGGTTTACACGGCCAGATGGTCAGGCAGATTATTGGGGACCGGGTGGCTAACACTTCATGGCTTTTATTATATACTAGCAGAAGGGCCGGCTTCGCCAGGATATATTTCGGCTATTTCGTTTAGTGTTTGTGTTTGTCGTTGCAGAGAGAAAGTAAATAGAGCTGACTATAGTTGATTTTTACCTTCATTTTTTCAATCCCCATTGGCTGCGGAGTGGGAGGGGGCGTGACCTGACAGGGTCGGGGGCGTGGTTTAGCGGGACTTTGGAGGGGGTTGCTTTTAAGTCCTTCTTTTGAGGGTGGCCTGAATTAAAGGTTGATACCATGGTAATTTATGAGGACACGCAATGGGTAGCAGTGGAAGAAAACATCGCTTCGCACAGGTATATTTAATCTATTTCATTTACTGTTTCTGGTTGTCGTTGCAGAAAGAAAGTCAACCTCCCACCCACCCCTGCAGCTGACAGAAGTTGAATTTTAGCTCCATCTATTTAATCCCCATTGGCTGTGGAGTTGGAGGGGGCGTGGCCTGACTGAGTCGGGGGTGTGGCTTAGCGAGGCCTGGGGCGGGGGTTTTAAGTCCTTCATTTGAAGGTGGCCTGAATTACAGGTCGATGCCATGGTAATTTATGAGGACATGCAATGGGTAGCAGTGTAGTCTAAAATTAGTGTATTTCATCTATTTCATTTAATGTTTCTGTGTGTTGTTGCAGAGAGAAAGTCAATGCAGCTGACAGAAGTTGATTTTTTTACCTTCATTTTTTCAATCCCCGTTGGCTGCGGAGTGGGAGGGGGTATGACCTGACCAAGTCAGGGGTGTGGCTTAGCGAGACCTGGGCGGGGGTTTTAAGTCCTTCTTTAGGGGGCAGCCTGAATTACAGGTCGATGCCATGGTAATTTATGAGGACATGCAATGGGTAGCGGTGAAAGAAAACATCTTTTATTACTACTGAACGGTCTTAGACTAAAATTAGTCTAAAACATAAGTTATATTTATGGTAACCAGAATACTCCTTTAACAGTGTCATCCACAGCGCTCTGCCCCTTTAAAGCAGCGAATAGAAATGGCTGAGCTCCTCAGCTGGCTGCTAATTACCTGGCTAGGTTGTTATGGAAACCTGGCTGCATGTGGAGAAAATGGCAGTTGGAATTTGAAGTGAAATGCTCCCAAACTAATATTGGCTAATGGAGATCATATTTTGGGAATATCTCTGGGAACAGTACGTCCTAGAGAGCTGAGACCTGGTCTAAAACCTT
This sequence comes from Rhinella marina, assembly GCA_900303285.1. Lineage (NCBI taxonomy): Eukaryota > Metazoa > Chordata > Amphibia > Anura > Bufonidae > Rhinella > Rhinella marina. The sequence goes on along the minus strand of ONZH01028448.1, from coordinate 19,275 downwards.
CCCGGACACCTGATGTACCTGTGTGCCGAATTTGGTGAAAATCGGCCCAGTAGTTTGGTCGCACATAGAGAACAGACAGACGGACAGACAGACAGACAGAAACTCATTTTTATAATATTAAGAGATTATGGCTCATATTCTGTCATACATCTTTTATCCGCATCCTATTACACCAACGAGCAAAAGGGTACAATGTTTTGAAATTTTGACTTTCAGGCTCCATCTCACCATCCACTCGAACGTGAGACTACCATCATTTTATAGACAATCATCTTGGCTACCTCATACATAAATTGGACTTGCAACTATTTAGCATATGATTAGTTTTGCAAATTCTGCAAATTCTAACTGCATTGTTACTGTTTTGCTCCTAAAATTCGAAATTGTAATTTTTATTGTTTTGTAAATCCACCTTTGCTTTCAATACTGCCTGAATCCTTTCTGGGCATGCTCTCAATCAGATTCAAGAGCCTGAATCCTTCTGGGCATGCTCTCGACCGAAATCTGTTCCCTGGTCTCTTCTACACGTTCACAATGGTGGTCCGTACTGGTCGACTCACTTGGGTACGAATGCAGCTTTTTCTTCAACTCTACCCACAAGTGTTCGATTGGGTTGAGGTCAGGGGACTGTAGGGGCCAATCCAGCACCTCTACTTTATTGTCATTAAAACATTTTGACGTAGGCTTCGGGTCAGTGATTTAGTCAGTGATTTCTATCAGTGATTGTGAGCCAAAACCAGGATTAAAGACTCCACAGACATAAGGTATAAAGGAAAGATCTGCACCTGTTCTGTGTTTAGAGCTGCATCTGGTTTTGGCTCAAAATCACTGATGGAAATCACTGACCGAACACTTATTTCTGACTCTGTATTTCTTATCTTGTAGCTTATTTGCTTTTTATGACATTCTCAGACATTCTCAGACGTGAATACATTTTTCTCCAGATTTGGCTTGACAAAAGTCTGCAGTTGACTGAAACGTTGCTTGAAAGAACCTGGATTACTTTTTGACTGAGAATAATGTGATGTTGTCATACAGATTTGCTGCAAGTTTATTGAACTATTCTGGAAATAGGCCATCAAAACTGAACTCACAGAAAACCCCTTTAACTGTATCAGGACATGCAGTCAGCACCTATCCCCACTCATTTTTTATGCAAGTGACAAGGGAAGGGGAAAAGGACAAAAAATTTGTGTCACTGTTCTGATAAATCTTTTTTTTTTCTACTTGCAAACAACCCCTTTACACCATTTCCATGTATCAAACTATCCTTGTCAAATTTATCCTTTAGGATATATCACAGCCTTTGTATTTGTGCTCTGCATTGATGTTGCTGGTAGATTGACTTTACTTCTGTTTTTCTACTGCAACTATACAATTCTGCTTCTTTAAAGGGGTTTTCCAGGAGTTAACTACTGATGACCTATCCTCAGGATAGGTCATCCGTATCTGATCAGTGGGGGTCCGACACCCAGGACCCCCGCCGCTCAGCTGTTTGAGAAGGTACCGGCGCTCACAGGAGACCTTCTCCTCGCTCACCAAGCACAGAGACGTACATTGTACAGCGGCTGTGCTTGGTATTGCGCTCAGCCCCATTCATTTGAATGGGGCTGAGCCGCTCCTAGGCCACGTGACCAATGAGTGTGATGTCACTGGCCTAGGAAAAGCTGAGAGAAGGCCTCGGTACTCATGGGAACGACGAAGCCTTCTCAAACAGCTGATCGGCGGGGGTCCCAGGTGACCTTGAGGATAGGTCATCAGTAGTTAACTCCTGGAAAATCCCCTTTAATATGTCTGGTTGGTATTCACTTGCCAACTGAAGCCGTAAAGGGGTTCTCCATAAAAAAAAACTAAGGACTATAATTACCGTCAGAATGTGTGATCTTTAGTTGTTGGACCCACTGGGATCTACACGAATCTGAATCAGAATAACAAAAAGCAGAAGCAAAGCTGTTCCTGAACCTGCAACCCATCCAGTTCCTCTGTCTCCTTCTGTATAATGTCACCTTAGTAATGGCATTTCAATGCAATATTTCATTGGTCCTGGTCTATAGCAGACTATTACTTTTTACAAATTTTCTTCCATTATTCTTAAAAGGTAAACAAACAAGTCAAACAAAATACTGCAGTTTTCCTGTATGTGCTGGAGATGTATTAGATGTGTATGACTGATTAGACAGTAGACTGGAGAATTCTACAGAACTTGCCAGATTTATTGCTTTCCTGTCTTGGCCCTGGTAATGGGAAAATGATTTACTAATGACAAGTGTCACAATTGTGGAATGTTTTGCCGGCATTGTCTCTTTCTTAACTTGTTGCCTTCCAAAGGGTGAACATTTCATGGAAAAAGACCTGGGGCTACATTGCCTTGACAGACTGCCCTGTCTTTAGCACCTTTTTTTCCAATAACAAAAAGCGCCACCTACCGTATATGTATGATTACTCAATGCTCGCCGTAAGTTAACTAATTGTGTGAAAGAGACTGAGAACGTTTATTTATTGACAGAACTGAAGTTGTAGATAGCTTGTAAAAAACCTGTTCCTTGAAAAAAAGATCTACAGAGAAAATCCAAGCAATGATAGAAAATGGAAAGAACCGGATCCCCATCACTAAATTGGAGCAGTTCACACTTCACACTGCTGAAGAGCAATGGAAATTCATGGTGTCATATTGATGACATAGGAAACCTTGAGTTACCCTAAGGCCTCATTCAGACGACCATAGTGCTTTGCAGGTCCACAATTTGCGCATCCGCAAAACATGGATACCAGCCGTGGTTGTTCCGCAAATTTACGGACTGCACATGGCCGTGACCATAATACAAAATGCCTATTTTTGTCCTCGATTGTGGACAAGAATAGGACATGTTCTATCTTTTCCACAGAGCGGAACGGAACCACGGACGCTGTCCGCATCTTTGCGGCCCCATTGAAATGAATTCCGCAAAATTGTGGAACGGATGTGAACTCATTCTTTCGGCCGTCTGAATGAGCCCTAAGAAGTAGAAACAAAGGGCACAGAGAGTTCCCAATACCAGCTCCATTCTGATTTGGAAACTTTACACACATCAGATCATGTTTTACCATTTATCTTGAGTCCCAGGTACACAAAACTGAATAATGTAAAAATAAAGGCCCATTGAAAAGAAAAATAGTACAAAAAACGGTGTGGTATATACAGCTAATAATCAGGTGGACTGGGGTTCTTGGTGAAGAGAAGATTCTGTATTCCCACCTTCTATCTATGTGCACATCTACTACTATCTGCAAGTAGAGATGAACAAATCACTCAAAATTCAATTAAGGTGAGATTCGGCCAAAATGGTTCACCAATTCGATTTGGGTCTGAATCAATTCTACAAATCAAAAGTGCTCCAACTGGCCTGAAAATTTGTGTATGACACTCTGAGGTCTCATATTTTTTCTGTCTTGTCTCTCACTTGTTTAAAATATATTATTTTTCTCTCCATTTCTCTCACCCCCTAATTCTCCTGAATCAAAAAATCCAAAATTTGGATTCAGATTGTAAGGAACTTACCTGCCCGGCCTCAAGCGTCACAAACTGTAGCTCCGGTGCGGCTATGCTAGGAGAGACGCGCTGTAGAGCTGCATCCACATCCTTAGAAACCAGAGACTTGCTCTGTTCCCCTCCACACCCCAGCGCACACTGATTGACAGTCCATCTGCCAGTTAACTGTTTTGTACAGTGTATGACCTATTGGAGCGTCAGGCCACTGGACCAATCAGCTTCTGGTCCAGGGACCTGGTGCTCTATTTAAATTCCCCCTTATATACGTACCAGTGCCGGTGATAGTCTTTGTTGGTTCTGGCTCTAGCTGGTTCCCTTGTTCCTCGTTCCTATATTGGTAATGCTAGTGTTCCTGACCCTGGCTTGTCTTCTGACCACTCTCTGTCTCACACTTTGGTACTGCGTGGACTGTCTAGGTCTAACCCATTTTATACTTCTTTATGCTGTGTGTATTGTTTGTCCTGCACCTATTCTAGTGTAGGAACTGTCGTCCAGTTGCGAATCTGCCATTTAGGGCTCACACTGCAAGTACTGTAGGTAAGGAAAGTGGGCTGGGTTTTAGTTCAGGAACTCACTGTCCTTGTCTGTCCCTACCTACAGTCCTGACACAGATGCAACTCAAAGTTTTACAACATAAGGGTCAAATCCAATTTGTTTAGAAGTGATTCACCATCTCTGGTTGCATCATAATCTTTATTGTGATCATTGTACACACAGAACATATCAATAAGATCTACAACCACCTGCAGGTTCAAGGGGTTGCACAAGCTTTGTGAAACATGATTGTTTTTGATTGAAAAACAGGGCCAAACTTAAGGCCCTTTTAGACGGGCCGATAAGTCTCCCTGAACGAGCGCCGATCAGCGACATCGGCGCTCGTTCAGGGAGCCTTTACACGGCCCGATGAATCGAGCGCCGGGGCCGCACGAGTGATCGCTGTATCGCTCGTGCGGCCTGGAAGCTCCATGCTGTCAGGCGCACATCGCCTGTTTACACAGGGCGATGTGCGCCCGACAGATCGGATCTTTTGGTTTTTACAAAAGATCCAATCAGCCGACGAACGAGCGTTTTGCTCGTTCGTCGGCTGATTAGGGCCACTTTTACACGGGCCGATTATCGGCACTAGCGTTCCTAGGAACGAATTTTCGGCCGATAATCGGCCCGTGTAAAAGGACCTTTATACACAGGTTGTGTATGGGAATGCAGCTTTGCCCCATTCAACTCAGTACATCTACACTGCAATACTCATCATGACCTACAGACAGGTGAAGAGTGGTTCCTGAAGAAAAACAGCCACATTTCTCTAAACTAATCTATAAATTGTTTTCAATTTCATAGCTGCTACATTTACTATACACAGAAATTTGAGGTTCTTAGAACATATAAACTTAATAAATTAGAATATTATCGAAAACTTAATTTATTTCAGTGATTCATTTCAAAAAGTGATACTCATATATTATATATATATTCATTACATACAGAGTGATCTATTTCAAGCATGTATTTCTTTTAATGTTGATGATTATGACGTACAGCTAATGAAAACCCAAAAGTCAGTATCTCAAAAAATTAAAATAATGTGAAAAAGGTCAATACTGTAGACTCTTGGTGTCACATTCTAATCAGCTAATCAACACTAAACACCTACAAAGGATTCTTAAGCCTTTAAATGGTCCCTTAGTCTTGTTCAGTAGACTACACAATAATGGGGAAGACTGCTAACCTGACGGTTGTCCAGAAGCCAGTTGTTGACACTCTCCACAAGGAAGGCAAGCCGCAAAAGTTAATTGCTAAAGAACCTGGCTGTTCACAGAGTGCCGTATCCAAGGTGCACAGGCGACAGGTATAACCACAGCCTTGAAAAGATTGTCCAGAAAAGGTCATTCAAGAATTTGGGGGACATTCACAAGGAGTGGACTGTGGCTGGAGTCAGTGCTTCAAGTGCCATCACACACAGACGTATCCAGGACATTGGCTACAAGTGTCACATTCATTGCATCAAGACACTTCTCACCCAGAGAAGTCAGAAATATCTTACCTGGGCTAAAGAGAAAAAGGAAGTCCTGTTTTCAGATTAAATTAAATGTTGCATTTAATTTGGAAATCAAGGTGTCAGAATCTGGAGGAATAGTGGAGAGGCACATAATCTAAGCTGCTTGAGGTCCAGTATGACATGGGATGGTCTGCGAGCCATGTCATCTGTTAGTCTTGATCCACTCTGTTACAAGTGCATCTCAATAAATTAGAATATCAAAAAGTTTTTTTTTTCAGTAATTCAGTTCAAAAAGTGAAACACATATATTATATAGAGTCATTACAAACAGAGTGAACTTTTTCAAGTGTTTATTTATGTTAATGTTGATGATTATGGCTTACAGCCAAGGAAAACCAAAAATTCATTATCTCAGAAAATTTGAATAATTAACCCAAAACGCCTGCAAAGGCTTCCTAAGCCTTTAAAAAGGTCCCTTAGTCTGGTTCAGTAGGCGACACAATCATGGGGAAGACTGTCATTGACACACTCCACAAGTAGGGTAAGCCACAAAAGGTCATTGCTAAAGAAGCTGGCTGTTCACAGAGTGCTGTAACAAAGCATATTAATGGAAAGTTGAGTGGAAGGAAAGAGGGTGGTAGAAAAAGGTGCACAAGCAACATGGAGAACTGAAGCCTTGATAGGATTGTTAAGAAAAGGCCTTTCCTAAATTTGAGGGAGATTCACAGGAGTCAACTGCTGCTTGGCTCAGTGCTTCATGAGCCACCACAAACAGACGTATCCAGGACATGGGCTACAAGTGTCGCATTCCATGTGTCAAGCCACTCATGACCAATGCCAGAAGCTTCTTACCTGGGCCAAGGAGAAAAAAAAACTGGACTGTTGCTCAGTGGTCAAAGGTGTTTTTCTCAGATGAAAGTAAATTTTGCATTTCATTTGGAGTCTGGAGGAAGAGTGGAGAGGCACTCAATCCAAGCTGCTTGAGCTCTAGTGTGAAGTTTCCACAATCAGTGATGGTTTAGGGAGCCATGTCATCTGCTGGTGTAGGTCTATTGTGTTATATCAAGACCAAAGTCACTGCAGCCGTCTAACAGAAAATTTTAGAGCACTTCATGCTTCCCTCTGCAGTTTTTTGGAGATGGAATTTTTATTTTCCACCAGGACTTGGCACCTGTCCACACTGCCAAAAGTACCAATACCTGAATTAATAACCACAGTATCACTGTGCTTGATTGGCCAGCAAACTCGCCTGACCTTAACCCCATAGAGAATCTATGGGGTATTGTCAAGAGGAAGATGAGAGACACCAGACCCAGCAATGCAGACGAGCTGAAGGCTGTTATCAAAGCAACCTGGGGTTCCATAACACCTCAGCAGTGCCACAGGCTAATCGCCTCCATGCCACGCCGCATTGATGCAGTCATTCATGCAAAAGGAGCACCAACCAAGTATTGAGTGCACTTACTGTACATACTTTTCATTTGGCCAACATTTCTGTGTTTAAAAAAATAATTACAGTTGGTCTAATATAATATTCTAGTTTTGTGAGATAATGACTTTTGCGTTTTCCTTGGCTGTAAGCCATAATCATCAACATTAACAGAAATAAACATTTGAAAAAGTTCACTCTGTTTGTAATGACTCTTGATAATAAATGAGTTTCACTTTTTGAACTGAATTACTGAAAAAAAAACAATTTTTTGATGATATTCTAATTTATTGAGATGCACTTTTGTATATCAAGTCCAAAGTCAGCACAGCCGTCTACCAGGAAAGTTTAGAGCACTTCATGCTTCCTTCTGCTGACAAACGTTATGGAGATGCTGATTTCATTTTCCTGCAGGACTTAGCACCTGCCCACACTGCCAAAAGTACCAGTACCTGGTGTAATAACCACAGTATCACTGTGCTTGATTGGCCAACAAACTAGCCTGACCTAAACCCTCCATGCCATGCTGCAATAATGCAGTAATTCATGCAAATGGAGTCCTGACAAGTATTGAGTGCATATACTGTACATACGTTTCAGTAGGCCAACATTTCTGTATTAAAAATAATTTTTAATCAGTCTTATATAATATTGTAATTAAGGGAGAGGTAAATCTAATTGTATACATTCCCATATGAAGAGGTTGCCTCATCATTAGCAGACAGACTCACACAATTTGGTAAAACTCAAATTTCTTTGTATGATAAACGTAGCAGCAATGAAACTGAAAACATTTCTTGTTTGCATATGTCTTAACGCTTAAAGCAAGTAGACCTGCATGTAGTACTTGCTTAGATAGATTCTAAAATTAATTTGCAGCAGTTAACTAATCATGTCAGATAAGATTAAGGGGGTGGTGCCAGTAATATAAATGTTTACCACAGATATTGTTATGTCACTTTCCCCAAATACCGCCATTTATCAGAACTGCCTTATTCTGCAGTTATCAGCTCCCATTACACCCTGCGGCAAACAGATTTCAGTTGCTATAGGTTACATCCTACATTGCAGCCTTGTAATTAGGGATGAGCAAACCCGTGGATGTTCGAGTTCGACGGGTTCTGCTGAACTTTCGGGCTGATTATGGCTGTAAAATAGTCATAGAAAAGGCTAGAGGGCTGCAAAAGGAAGCAAAATGGGGGTAAAAGCAGGATAATTGACCAGCAAACAAATGTGGATAGGGAAAAGACTTAAAATAATATAGAATACATAAAAATAAAATATAATAATCTTGAACCAGGAGGCGAAGGTCCAAAAGTAGGAGGTTGAGGAGGCGGTGATGTGGTGGTGTAGGTAGAAGCGGCGGAGGAGGTAGCCAACAATGTATTTGTGGGTTTTTTCTTTGTTTTGTTTTTTTATAACAATGGCTACTCTGCCCAAGGTACAGACAAGTCCTGTGGGATCCATGCCTGGTTCAGTTTAATGAATGTGAGCTTGACCATGTTGGCCGTGGACAGGCGGATGCTCCTGTCCAACAAAACACTTGCTGCTGGGCAAGCCAGCACCTCTAAGGTGTAAAGGGCAAGCTCAGGTCATGTGTCCAATTTGGAGACCCAGAAGTTCAATGGGGCAGACCCATCAGTCCGTACGTGCAGACGTGTGCACACGTACTCTTCCACCATGTTGCTGAAACGCTGCCTTCTGCTAAGACGGTCTATATCAGATGGTGGTGCTGGATGTTGCGGCGTGCTGACAAAGCTTTTCCACATTTTGGCCATGCTAACCCTCTCTTCAGAGGTGGTGGCGGTGCCCCAGATGCGTTGGCGACTTCCTCCTCTATCTTTGCCTCGAGATTGCACTGAGCCCCCGCTGTTAGATGGGAATGCTGTCAATAGCAAGTCTACCAACGTGCGCTTATATTCACACATCTTCCGATCACGGTTCAGTGGCTACCCAGTAATCTGCACTGGTAACAGTCAAAGCATCAAAGCAACTGGGCGGTCATTGCGCAGGCACTGCAGCATGTACTTGATCATGTGTGCCAGGCGGCCCAGAGGCAACGACAAGCTATCCTCGGTGGGAGGTGGATTGTCTCTCTCCTCGTATGCCCCTAGCAACTCTACATTGATGTCCATGAGCTGATTTGGGTGCAACCCTGCTGTGAACACAGTTCCTCCTCCTCATCCTGCAGAACTGTGCCCTGGCTGGACAGTTGTGTACTTGGCTGCTGTTGGTACAGGAACCCACCCTCCGAGCCACGTGTGTAAGACTGGCCCAATAACTGTTGAAATGATCCCTCTTCCTCCTCCTCTTCCTCCTGTGCCACATCCTCATCCATCATCACCTGAAATGTTTTTTCAAGGAGGCATAAAAGTGGGATACTATCGCTAATGACAGCGTCATCAGCTCTGGCCATGTTGGTGGAGTACTCGAAACGGCACAAAGTGGCACACAAGTCTCGCATGGAGGCCCACTCGTTGGTGGTGAAGTGGTGCTGTGGTGCGAATATTCGCAGAATTTTTAAAAAGATACGCCTCGGATAAGATTCGATTCAGTTCAAGTTGCGTTAAAAAAATTTGTATTCCCGTGAATACGTACTCATGAGTGTACAAAGTACGTGCAAAGCTTTTGTTGATTATTGTCTAGGCCCACAAATAGGCCCACAAATAGTTAATGGAGACATCAATAACTAATCTTATGTAATTTTTGGATGCTGAATACGAAATAGTCATTAAAAATGCAAGATTAGTTCTTGTTTGGGAAAAAGGAAAGAACACTGTGCATTTATCAAGCTATTTACGTAAATATTGCCACGTTAAAAACACAGAATTTTTTGTCACATTTCTAAAATTAGGGCTTAGTGGGAGGGTCAAAGCCTACCATGGCCCGCCGGATTTACTATAACTTCAAATATGACGTCTTAATGCTTGTCTCTTGTATTCCATTTCTGGAGTGTCTCTTCTGATCATCCAGCAGTAATGTACCAATAATACAGGGTTCCATTTACCTTTGTAACACTTCTAAATGTCTGTGATATCCTGATGAAAACGCTCCTTATGTTAGCCATTTAGTGCACCGCAATAATGGGGAAGACATCTGAATGGGAATAGAGGATATGTAGTTTCAGTGACATTCTGCAGCCCATTTTCTCATATGTCATTAGAAGTTCGTCCACAAGCTGATGGAAATTTTCTGACAATTCCTAACAACCTAGTTGACACGATTTTAAAAATCGGCTTTCAAATTTAGCGTTTTTTCAGTTTTTTTTTTTACTTTATTTTTAAATTATGTAAGACTAAACATATCTACATTACAAACAACTTGGTCAATTTTATAGAACAGTGATAATTAAGTGGTACTAGCAAAATTCTAAGTGTTTTTTTTTCTGTAATTTAAAGACAGGGAACAATTAAATGTTTCTCCCCTTCAACAAACACGCTGCACACTGGTATTAACAATTTACAATGGTTATAATGCAGTAATGGGCCTGGTTATGCCTCCATCATCCGCCAGCCCCTGGTCCTGTACTCCTGACTTGCAACCAGCCAACTGTTTCTCCGTAGAGTAGTATGCCTTTAGGGAAGTATAATGGCATCCAGGACACCACTAGAACATTAGCTCTTAAAGCACTAGAGGATCCAAAGGTAGGCCTAGGTTCTCACCCAATAATGTTCCTCAAAGACACAGCAGAAAACCTTTTTTTTTAGCTGAATTTAGGGCCAAACTTTGCAGATTTTTTATGGTCATAATTAGGATCCAGGCCATGTATGTTTCTTCTTTTTAAAGTGACAAAATTGGAACATTTATGGTGGGTTCCTGACATAGGATAATGCCTATTGCAAATTGCTAAATATATCAGTTCATTTTTGTTTGAAGAATTATTACAAACTGAGTATATGTTGAGTTTAGATTATTATGATTATTATTATTATTACGTTGAGTATCATATACAGACAACTAGATGAGATATAGGGTTTATAAAAATGAATTTTGCTTTGGCAAAGGACCTCTGTGGTTGTATTGGGCTATGATTTTTTTTTGAGAAGCCCAGTGCTGCCAGAGTGGTTTCCTGTTAAACAATTAAGGGCAATATTCTTAAATGAATACGGTTGAAAGATTATGTAGAATAGGTTACTTATTCTGTAGATATCTTTATGGAATTTGCTTTGAAACTAAGGTTGATTGCTTTATGTTGTATCCAATGTATTCCCTCTTTACATATGCCCTTTAGACCAAAATTATTCCAAATGGTTAAGGGTGGAATAAAATGTGAAGATGTAGCTTCTGATCATTTAAATCCAATTTTGTATTCCCTCCCTCCCAATATCTGTTCATTTAAATTTCATTTTGTTTATGACTTGTGAATGCATGGAGTAAGGCTACTTTCACACTGGCGGCAGGCCTGATCCGGCAGGTGAAGGGTGCTGCCGGATCAGGCCTGCCGCAGTGACATGTGTGGAGCCGGAATCTGACGATTCCACCAGGCGCCCAGCAGAGGGTGCTGTGGGGAATCGTGACCTGTGTGAGCCGTCCTGACGCTCCGAAGACCTGCCGGGGAGCATGTAAGTATGTATGTGTGTTTGTATGTCTTTATGTGTGTGTATGTTTATGTCTGTATGTGTCTATGTGTACCCGGATCCGTAATGGACTCCATTGAAAGTCAATGGAGGACGGATCCGGTTACCATTATGGTCACACCAGACGGATCCACCCCCATTGACTTGCATTGGGGGTCATTCCGGATCCGTCTTGGTGCGGATGCCTGCATGCTGCGGTTTGTTCTCCGGTCTGAAGACGGAACGGAATGCTTTCAGGAGCATTCCGTTGTCTTCAGTTCAGTTTTGTCCCCATTGACAATGAATGGGGACAAAACTGAAGCGTTTTATTCCGGTATTGAGCCCCTATGACGGAACTCAATACCGGAATTTTAAAACGCTAGTGTGAAAGTAGCCTAAGTCTTAGTCTACATATTTTCTCAAGGTTGTTTTGGGATTCTGGCTCACTGCAGACCTGGGAACTGGCAGCTCCAAGATCTGGGGGGTTGTCAGATGAACAACATATACAATGTGACAATTATGGAGCGCATGTGCTGGCTATGTTCCACTAGGCAATAGAGCTTTTTATTTAACCCTTTCAGTACCAGGCCACTTTTCACCTCAAATCCCAGGCCGTTTTTTGCAAATCTGACATGTGTCACTTTATGTGGTAATAACTTTGGAACGCTTTTACTTATCCAGGCCATTCTAAGATTGTTTTCTCGTCACATATTGTGCTTCACGATAGTAGTAAATTTGTGGCAAAATATTTCATTTTTATTTATAAAAAAAATACCAAATTTAGCAAAAATTTGGAAAAATTTGCAAATTTCAAAATTTCAATTTCTCTACTTTCAAAATACATAGTAATACGTCCAAAAATAGTTATTATTTTACATTCCCCATATGTATACTTTATGTTGGCATCATTTTATAAATGTCATTTTACTTTTTTGGGACGTTAGAGGGCTTAGGCTACTTTCACACTGGCGGCAGGCCTGATCCGGCAGGTGAAGGGTGCTGCCGGATCAGGCCTGCCGCAGTGACATGTGTGGAGCCGGAACCGCGCTCCGGCCCCACACATGTCACACAGTACATACATACACATAAACATAAACATACACACACATATAGACATACAAACACACATACATACTTACATGCTCCCCGGCAGGTCTTCGGAGCGTCAGAGGGACAGGACGGCTCACACAGGTCACGATTCCGCACAGCGCCCTCTGCTGGGCGCCTGGTGGAATCATGACGATTCCACCAGGCGCCCAGCAGAGGGCGCTGTGGGGGAATCGTGACCTGTGTGAGCCCTCCTGTCCCTGACGCTCCGAAGACCTGCCGGGGAGCATGTAAGTATGTATGTGTGTTTGTATGTCTATATGTGTGTGTATGTTTATGTTTATGTGTGTGTCTGTGTCTGTATGTGTCTATGTTTTGTTTTCAACAAAATTTCCAAAACCATTTTTTTAAGCACCAATTCAGATATAAAGTGATTTTGAGTGGCTTACGTAATGGAAACCACCCATAAATGAAACTACACCCCTCAAATTATAAAAAACTGCTGTTACAAACTTTGTTAACCCTTGAGGTGTTCCACAGGAATTAATGGAAAATGGAGGTGACATTTCAAAATTTCACTTTTTTGGTAGATTATTCTTGTTAATAATTTTTTTCTTGCAAAACAGGGTTAACAGCAAACTAAACCTAAATATACATTACTCTGATTCTGCAGTTTACAGAAATACCCCATATGTGGTGGTAAACGTCTCTATGGGTTTGTGGCTGTGGTCAGAAGGAAAGGAGTGCCATATGGATTTTGGAGGCAGATTTTGCTAGAATGGTTTTTAGGCACCATTTTGTAATTGAGAGACCCTGACGTATCCCTACAGTGGAAACCCTCAAAAAGTGACCCCATTTTTGAAACTACACCCTTCAAAGAATATATTATATATATTAGTACTGGCCACTTTGACCCCCTAAGCGTTTATGGAATTTGGAAACACTTGGCTGTGAAAATGAAAAGTTTCATTTCTTCCAATAAAATGTTGCTTTAGCCCCAAATTTTTCATTTTCACAAGAGGTAACAGGAGAAAAGCACCCCATAATTTGTTACCCATTTTCTCCTGAATACGGCAACACCCCATATGTGGTGGTAAACTGGTGTGGGGGCACATGGCAGGACTCAGAACGGAAGGAGTGCCATATGGATTTTGCAGAACAGATTTTGATGGATAGGTTTGCGGGAGCCATTGATTTTTAATTTTTTGAGTTATAGTCTTATGTGGGGGCTCATTTTTTGCGGGACGAGATGACGGTTTGATTGGTACCATTTTGGGGTACATACGCCTTTTTGATCGTGTGGTATTACACTTTTTGTGAGGCAAGGTGAAAAAAATGGCTGCTAGTTTTTAAAAAATTTTTTTTACAGCATTCGCCTGGGGGGCCATTTCATGTAATATTTTTATAGAGCAGGTTGTTATGGACACGGAGATACCCAATATGTCTAAATTTTTTATTTTTGGAAAGTTTTACACATTAGATTTATTTTTGAACAGAATAAAATCTTTTTTTTGTGTTGCCATTTTCAGAGAGCCATATTTTTTTTATTTTTCCGGCGACTGTCTCGGGTAGGGTATCATTTTTGCGGGACAAGATGACGGTTTGATTGGTACCATTTTGGGATAAATACGCCTTTTTGATCGCCTGTTATTACACTTTTTGAGAGGCAAGAGGGAAAAAATGGTTGTTTTGGCATAGTTTTTATTTTTTATTTTTTACAGCATTCGCCTGGGGGGGCCATCTCATGTAATATTTTTATAGAGCAGGTTGTTACGGACGCGGCGGTACCCAATATGTGTAACTTTTTTATTTTTGGAAAGTTTTACACATTAGATTTATTTTTGAACAGAATAAAATCTGTTTTTTGTGTTGCCATTTTCAGAGAGCCATATTTTTTTTATTTTTCGGGCGATTGTCTCAGGTAGGGTATCATTTTTGCGGGACAAGATGACGGTTTGATTGGTACCATTTTGGGATAAATACGCCTTTTTGATCGCCTGCTATTACACTTTTTGTTAGGGAAGGTGACCAAAAAATGTCTGTTTTGGCACGTTTTTTTTTTTGGCAGCATTCGCCTGGGGGGCCATCTCATGTAATATTTTTATAGAGCAGGTTGTTACGGACGCGGCGGTACCCAATATGTGTAACTTTTTTATTTTTGGAAAGTTTTACACATTAGATTTATTTTTGAACAGAATAAAATCTGTTTTTTGTGTTGCCATTTTCAGAGAGCCATATTTTTTTTATTTTTCGGGCGATTGTCTCAGGTAGGGTATCATTTTAGCAGGACAAGATGACGGTTTGATTGGTACTATTTTGGGATAAATATGCCTTTTTGATCGCCTGCTATTACACTTTTTGTAAGGGAAGGTGACCAAAAAATGTCTGTTTTGGCACGTTTTTTTTTTGCAGCATTTGCCTGGGGGGCCATCTCATGTAATATTTTTATAGAGCAGGTTGTTACGGACGCGGCGGTACCCAATATGTGTAACTTTTTTATTTTTGGAAAGTTTTACACACTAGATTTATTTTTGAACAGAATAAAATCTGTTTTTTGTGTTGCCATTTTCAGATTTTCAGAGAGCCATATTTTTTTTTTCAGGTGATTGTCTCAGGTAGGGTATCATTTTTGCGGGACAAGATAACGGTTTGATTGGTACCATTTTGGGATAAATACGCCTTTTTGATCGCCTGCTATTACACTTTTTGTAAGGGAAGGTGACCAAAAAATGTCTGTTTTGGCACTTTTTTTTTGCAGCATTTGCCTGGGGGGCCATCTCATGTAATGTTTTTATAGAGCAGGTTGTTACGGACGCGGCGGTACCCAATATGTGTAACTTTTTATTTTTGGAAAGTTTTACACATTAGATTTATTTTGGAACAGAATAAAATCTGTTTTTGTGTTGCAGATTTTCAGAGAGCCATATTTTTTTTATTTTTCGGGCGATTGTCTCAGGTAGGGTATCATTTTTGCGGGACAAGATGACGGTTTGATTGGTACCATTTTGGGATAAATACGCCTTTTTGATCGCCTGCTATTACACTTTTTGTAAGAGAAGGTGACCAAAAAATGTCTGTTTTTTTTACTGCCTTCACCTGGAGGGGTGGATGACGTGATATTTTTATAGAGCCGGTCGATACGGACGCGGCAATACCTAATATGTTTATCTTTCTTTTTTTACCTTTTTTAAATAATTTTTTAAACTTTTTTTTTTGGAAAATGGCTTTTTTTTTACTTGAAACTTTTATTATTATTTTTTTTAGGAAACTTTATTTTTTAACTTTTTTTTCCACTTTATTTAACTTTTGGGGTCTGATCCCCTTTACAATGCATTACAATACTTTTGTATTGTAATTAGAGATGAGCGAGCATACTCGTCCGAGCTTGGTGCTCGTTCGAGTATTAGGGTACTCGTAAGTGCTCGCTGCTCGGACGAGTATCTCGCCATGCTCGAGGAAATGGCAACTTCCGCATCGTGCATTTTTGGCGCCTATAAACTCAGCCAATCACAAGCCAGGAGACTCTGCGGTACACCCAGCATCACGTGGGGCC
The DNA here is from genome assembly GCA_900303285.1 of Rhinella marina. Classification (NCBI taxonomy): domain Eukaryota; kingdom Metazoa; phylum Chordata; class Amphibia; order Anura; family Bufonidae; genus Rhinella; species Rhinella marina. The sequence continues at coordinate 3,165 of ONZH01028448.1, read as the reverse complement.
CTTACATGTCGATAGCAGGGGTTGGCTGGCCTGATCAGGTGACCCTGGAATATACTACTGACTGGCCGCGGTGCTCGGCTCAGATGCTGTCTGGATGTCGTTAGGGATAGAGCTGCTGCGTTTCAGGGAGAGTGTTAGGGCCTGCATTTAGTTCTCTGTTAGGCAGGGATCACCCACAAAGAACCCAACAGCCCTTCTAAGGGCTACAAGAAATTTTTTTTGTCTCCTGGCTTGGCTGGCTGGCTGGCACTAGTAGTGCAGCTATCGCCATATATAACCCCCTTTTTTTTAATGTTATATCTCAGTGATACAAATCCATTTCACACAGCAGTGTGGAACCATTCTGTCTGTCACAGTTCAGTACACTCACTCCAATCCGTGATTTATGTCCAGGTGACACTTTCTGTACGTCACTTCATACAACCTAGTCTTTTGCTGTCACGTATATAGCTTTATCCCAAAAATCTCTGTGCGACATTTGTCTGGGTCGCAGTCAAAATAGCCACCGTCAGCAGGGTGTCAGTTAGCTCTACGATAGTATCTGCACGTCACGTTCCCAAAAAAAACAAAACTACAAAAAAAATATATAAAAAATAGTTTTTTGTTGTTTTAGCTCAGTGATACAAATCCATTTCACACAGCTGCATGGAACCATTCTGTGTGTCACAGTTCAGTACACTCACTCCAATCCGTATTTTCTGTCCAGGTGACACTTTCTGTACGTCACTTAATTCAACCACACTGAACAAGTTTGTGGGTTTCAGTACAGCAGGCCCATTTATTTTTTATATAATACACTTATATACAGAAAATGTTGAACCCCAGGGCTAAGGGTCGAGGACGAGGGCGTGGGCGTAGGCGTGGGCATTCAATTACTGCAGGGGGCAGAGGCCGTGGTCCTGGGCAGGGTGAGACAGTACCTGCTGATGAGGGAGCAGGGGAACGCCGCAGAGCTACACTCCCTAGCTTCATGTCTCAACTTACAGGGACATGTGGTAGAGGACTGTTGAAACCACAACAGTGCGAACAGCTGATGTCGTGGATTGCGGACAATGCTTCAAGTAATTTGTCCACCTGTCAGTCTTCCACGCAGTCCACCCACGTTACCCAAGGGAGCACTCCTCTGGCTCCTCCACCTCAACCTCCTTCCCCCCAGTCTGCTCCCTCCCAGGAAAATTTGGAATGCGATCCGGCATACTCTCAGGAACTGTTTTCTGGACCCTTCCCAGAGTCACAAACCACTTCTCAGGTTGCTGCTGACCTCGTTCCCGATGCCCAAGTTTTCCAACTGTCGCAGTCTGTGGGTGATGATGATGAGAATGACAATGTTGACTTAGTGGAAGAAGTTTGTAAAGAGGTGTCGGACGATGAGGAGACACGGTTGTCAGACAGTGGTGAAGTTGTTGTCAGGGCAGGAAGTCCGAGGGGGGAGCAGACTGAGGAATCGGAGGATGACGAGGTGACTGACCCAAGCTGGGTTGATAAGCCGAGTGAAGACAGTGCTTCTGAGGCGGAGGCGAGTGCTGCACCAGAACAGGTTGGAAGAGGCAGTGGTGTGGCCAGAGGAGAAGCAGGGCCAGAGCTGGTGCATCAGCAGCAAAGCTGTTTCAGGTAGTGAAGCTCCTGTGGCGAGGCCTAGATGTTCGCAAGTCTGGAGGTTCTTTAAAGAAAGTGAGGATGACCGACGGACTGTGGTGTGCAACCTGTGCCACACCAGGATCAGCAGGGGTGCCACCACTACTAGCCTAACCACCACCAGCATGCTCAGGCATATGAGTGCTAAACACCCCACTCAATGGAACCAAGGCCGTTCACCACCTCCTGCGGGTCACACCACTGCTCCTTCCCCTGTGTCACTCGCTGCCTCTGCTAGTCAACCCCCTGCATCACTCGCTGCCTCTGCTAGTCAACCCCCTGCCCAGGACCCCGGCACGAGCGCCTGCCGCCGGTAAACCACACCTTCGCCTCCACGATCCTCCACAGTGTCCACCAATGTGTCCCAGCGCAGCGTTCAGCTGTCTTTACAGCAGACGCTGGAGCGCAAGAGGAAATACAGTTCCACCCACATGCCCAAGCCCTCAACGTCTACATCTCCAAATTGCTGAGCCTGGAGATGCTGCCCTATAGGCTGGTAGAGACCGAGGCCTTTCGCAATCTCATGGCAGTGGCTGCCCCTCGGTATTCGGTCCCCAGCCGCCACTATTTTTCCCGATGTGCCGTCCCAGCCCTACACCAGCACGTGTCAGAGAACATCATCCGTGCCCTGACCAACGCTGTTTCTGAGAAGGTCCACCTAACCACGGACACGTGGACAAGTGCTGCCAGGCAGGGACATTATATCTCAATGACGGCACATTAGGTTAACTTGGTGGAGGCTGGGACCGAGACTGACCCTGGGGCCGCTCATGTACTACCCACACCGAGGATTGCAGGGCCTACCTCGGTCACGGTCTCTCAGACGTACTATGCCTCCTCCTCCGACCCCTCCTCCTCCTCCAACTCCTCCTCCGAATTACCATCCGTGGGCACGGTGCCTTCAGTCGGTAGCTCTAGGCGCAGCAGCAGTGCCGTGGGTAAGCGCCAGCAGGCGGTGCTCAAACTGCTGAGCTTAGGTGACAAAAGGCACACCGCCCAAGAGCTGTTACAGGGCATCACAGCGCAGACCGATCTGTGGCTGGCACCGCTGAACCTCAAGCCAGGCATGGTTGTGTGTGACAACGGGCGTAACCTAGTGGCGGCTCTGCAACTCGGCAGACTGACACATGTGCCATGCCTGGCCCACGTGTTCAATCTAATAGTTCAGCGGTTCCTCAAGACATACCCCAATCTGTCTGATTTGCTCACCAAGGTGCGCCGCATCTGTGCGCATTTCCGCAAGTCGACCACAGATGCTGCCACTCTCAGGGCAGTGCAGCACCGCCTACAACTGCCCGCTCACCGACTGTTGTGCGACGTGCCCACGAGATGGAATTCGACATTAAACATGTTATCCAGAGTAGCAGCGCAGAGCGATTGTAGACTGCCAGATGTCAACTTCCACCAGAACTGGTAGTCAGGTCAGTCAGATTCCTCAAGTCTACAATGAGGAGTGGACGGGATTCTGATATCTCCAGGTGTTGAGCAACTTTGAGGAGTAACACAGATGTCAGCGGCGATGCCGCCATT